>VDFB02149284.1:0-29054 GCA_007258455.2 Sequoia sempervirens | reverse complement strand
TTGCAGATGGTTTAAAGCATCCAAACGTCACTCGTCCAACAGTTCCAGCTCATTCAGTCTTGAAACTCGATACTCTTCGTCTGTGATGATATTTTGCAATGATACTCTGAGGGATGGTAACTTGATCTCAATGGGCAAGATGGCCTCATCCGTGACCAAGGAAAATGGTGTGGCACCAAGTAAGTGTATGGATGTCGTCTCTCTGGTAGTTCCCAAAGGCGTGATTAAGTCAGAAATGCCAACAATGACCAAGGCCATTGACTATTTCCTTCTTTCTTTAAGGATTTTGAGGATGGCTTTATTTGTAGCTCTCGCTGGCCATTGCCTTGGGGATAGTATGGGGTGGAAAAGCGATGTTGGATTTTGAATTTATCACATAGGTCATGGACTTCCTGATTTTTGAATGGTGTCCCATTATCTGAGATGATGGCTTGTGGAACACCATAGCGGCATATGAGATAATTCAGGATGAACTTTGAGATCCGCCTCGCTATGTGGTCATAGGTATGGCTTCAACCCACTTGGTGAAGTACCCAGTTGCAGTTATAATGAATTTGTGGCCGTTGGATGAGGTGGGTGTGATTTTTCCAATGAGATCGAGTCCCCACTGTGAAAAGGGCCATGGTGTGATGATTGGATGAAGCTCTTGAGCTGGAGCATGGATGAGGTCCCCGTGTTGCTGACACTGTAGACACTTCTTGACGTATTCATGTGCCTCTCTGTCCATGGTAGGCCAGTAATATCCACTCCTCAACAATTTCTTAGACAGGGTCATGCCACTCGAATGAGAACCACAGATGCCGTTGTGCACCTCAGTTAGGGCAGCCGAAGCCTCCTCAGGGTTAAGACATCTTAGTAAGGTTCCTTCTATGCTTCTACGATAAAGGGTTTCTCCTAAAATGACAAAACGAGATGCTTTCTTGATAAAGGTTCGTCTAAGGCCTGAACGCAAATCGGCGGGAATGATACCTATCCTAAGGTATGTGTAAATGTCTTGGTACCACTGATCATTTGGACCAACGATTTCGCCCACAAATTCTGACTCTGGTACCTTGAATGCTGGTAGAAGAAGCTGCTCTACCAAGAAGTCATATTTCAGAACATTTTGAGGGATCTCTAAGAGTGATCCAATAGTTGCCATTGCGTCTGCTGCTCTGTTGTTGGTTCTTGGTACTTGCTCAAATGTGATGTCAACAAAATATTCCTTGAGATTTTCCACCAGCCTTTTGTATGGAGCTAGCTTATCATCCTTTGTTTGGTACTCATTGTTCACTTGATTTATGATAAGTTGTGAATCTCCATATACCTTCAATGCCATAATGTTCCATTGTACTGCTATCCTGAGACCTATAGTTAAAGCCTCATATTCTGCAATGTTGTTGGTACAAGGGAATGCTAGTTTGTATGATCTTGGTATACAATCCCCTTGTGGAGTGATGAAGAAGATACCAGCTCCTGACCCATGTTGTGTGTAGGAGCCATCAAAGTATAGTTTCCAATGAGTAGCTATATCAATGTTGAAAATGGATTCATCTGGAAATTCTGAAACAAGTGGGTTCTCCGCATAGATAGGTGCGTCTGCCAGTTGGTCTGCAATGACCTGTCCCTTGATTGCCTTGCGCTCCACATACTCAATGTCATATTCTGATAATATCATTACCCACTTATCCATTCTTCCTGTAAGCATTGCCTTTGAAAGAAGATACTTTAAGGGATCAATTTTAGCTATGAGTTTGATCTTGTGTGCCAACATGTAGTGTCTGAATTTTTGGGATGCAAACACCACTGCTAGGCAAGCTTTTCAATGAATGTATAGTTTAACTCATGGCCCACCATTGTACGGCTGATGTAGTAGATGGCTCTTTCTATTCCATTTTCATCATGTTGTGCTAGGAGAGCACCAAGGGTTGCTGCAGTTGCTGAGATATAAAGGATCAATGGTTTGTTCTGAATTGGAGGCCTTAGTACTGGAGGTGTTAACAGATATTCCTTGATTTTGTTGAAGGCTTGTTCACATTTGTCATCCCATTTGTACGTTACCCCCTTGTGGAGTAGGTGAGAGTAAGGGATTTGTTTGTCTGCTAATTGTGCTATGAACCTGCGAATTGACTGAAGCCTGCCTTGGCGACCTCTCAGTTGTTTCAATGTCCTAGGAGCTTCCATTTCAAGTATTGCTTTCACCTTTGCCGGATCAATCTCAATGCCTCTCATTGACACTATGTAACCCAACAACTTTCCTCATTGTACGCCAAAGACACACTTCTTGGGATTCAAACGAACCTTGTATTCTTCTAGTCTGTCAAAGATAGCACTCAAGACTGATATATGATCCTTCCTCTTTTTGGATTTGCCCAAGATGTCATCGACATAGTCCTCAACTATTTTGTGGATCATGTCATGGAATATTAGTGTCATGGCCCTTTGGTATGTGGCCCCAGCGTTCTTTAAGCCGAATGGCATTACGTTCCAGCAGTATGTTCCCCATGGGCAAGTGAAAGCCGTCTTGTGTTGATCTTCTTTTGCTATCATAATCGGGTTGTATCCTGAAAATCCGTCCATAAGTGATAGCATCTCATGCCCTGCTGTCATGTCTACTATCATGTCGATGTTGGGGAGTGGGAAATCATCCTTGGGACATGCTTTGTTCAAATCTCTGAAATCCGTACAGATTCTTATGGCTCTGTCAGGCTTTGATACGGGTACCAAGTTCGATACCCATTCTGGATAATCAATTGGTCGAATGAATCCCACATCTAATAGCTTTTTGAGCTCCATTTTGACTAACAAAGCAATTTGAGGATGCATTTTGCGAAGCTTCTGTCTCACAGGTTTAGCTTTAGGATAGACTGCCAAGTGATGAACCACTACCTCTGGATCCAATCCTGGCATATCAGCATAGGTCCACACAAAATTTATCTTCCTTTCATTTAAGAAGGTAGCCAACTCCTCTTGTTCTTTGCATAATAATGACTCAGCGTAGAATGTAATATGAGGAGTTTCTTGTGTTCCCAGATTGATGGGGTTGCACTTTTCTGCTAGCATAGCTGACTTTTCTTGGTGTATAGCTATAAGAGGAAGATTGAATCCCCCATCCTCAGGCGCCTCAGAGAGGTTTTCACCATTGGATGCGTCCTTTCTTTTTACTTTTTCAGAGTCAGAGAGTGCCACAAGGTGGTTTTCACTCAAGGACTTGGAGATTATTCTCAATTTTTTATTTTTGCGATTGAGGGATTCAATCGTTTCTCCATAGTATGCATGTGTATCTAGCTCTATGATGAAACCTGCCTTATGATCCCCACATGGAATGTCATCCCTAAGTCCCATGAATTCTGAGAGCGCCTCATCGTTTTCAAACATGTCAAGAATTGGTGGTCCTCGTTGGTCGTAATCAATCAGTTGGGGATAGACTAATCGGATTTCATTGCTTTGGATTTCAGACTCATAAGACAAGGTGCTAATCATAAGGACATTAGTATCCTCAAACAACAAAGGTAATCCTATTTCTGGTGACTCAGTTAAATCAGTGGGCATTCCTAAAGTCATGGAGGATTTTGGAGTAGCTACAGATTCCTGAGGAGGCGTTCGGTTCCATCTATCCTGGGCACCTCGACCAAGTACAGTTACCTTAGGAGTAGGATGACCAATGCCAAGATTTTTTATTTGCTTCTCAGGTATAATGGGTATTACACGCCCGTTATTATCTTGGCCTAACCCTTGGTTCCGGTTATAGCCCATCAAGAGCATCACCTTCATACCTTTGTTTCGTTCATCCATAGGCAATTCAACTGCCGGTATATCATCTCGATAAAGGAGATGAGATAGGTCCCCCTCTAATGTTTCCTGACCAAGATCTCCTGCACTTGTGAAGGTAGGGTTTCGCTCATAGGATCCTTGAGATGTTGAAGCTTCTTGTGATTGTGGTCGTCCTCTTGATCTAGGAGATTGTGGTAGCTCTCCTACTACAAAAGCATTCTTAGGCATTGAATAGTTTCCACAACCATCATCTTGTATTATAACTTTGATATCAGAAAAGGCGGGGATGGCGGGGGTGGAGGGTGTCTCTATCACAGAAGTGAGAGTGGCGGGATCCACGTAAGGTGTTGATGGGCCTTCATCGTTCTTGGGTACTTGCGGGATCTTGTAGTATTTTGCCTCTAGATTTTTGCAGTAGGCAAATGGCTCAGGATCTCCATGGATAGTACCCTCTTGACCTTCATGTGTGAATTTCACACATTGATGAAAGGTTGAAGCTACAGCTTGCATTGCATGTATCCATGGTCGCCCTAGGAGAATGTTGTATGGTAAATCGAGGTCCAAGACCTGACAGTTGGTTTGCATGATGATGGGTCCAACCTGGACAGGAAGCTGAATGGTGCCTTGGGATACCCTTTCCTGGTCATCGTATGCTCTTATTGTGATGCCTTTTCCTTTATCAATTGAATCCTCTGAAATGTTCAAATTCTTTAGAAGCTTTAAGGAGCAAATATTTAAGCCTGCACCTCCATCCACCAAGACTCTCTTGACTTTCTTTTTATTTACGTACACCTCCAGATGAAGTGCACGGTTGTGAGATGGTTGTGTGGGGAAGTCTTGTTCAGAAAATGTAAGAATGTTAGGTGTGGTGATATTTGCGACCATAGCTTGGAATTGTTCTGCATCTAGATCTGCGGGGACAGTAGATGACGCCAAAGCTTCTTCTAGAATCTTTTTGTGTGCAGATGAGATTTTGAGTAACTCCATGATGGAGATATGTGCAGGGGTTCTTTTCAATTGATCCAAGACATTATAGCCACTAGGGTTAGACCTTGGATTGGATGTGGAATTTCTGCTTGGTTGGGATGGTGCTGCAATGGTAACCTTTCCACCTCTTGTGGTGACTCCACAATCGGCTTGGGCCCCTTTGATGGTGATGACTCCACAAAACTCGTCTAAACAAGCGACAACACCCTCGTATGTGTGGTTGACATTTTTATAAGCCCCTTTTCCTTTGTCTTGATCTTTGTTTCCTTTGTTACCATGATTCGGCATCGGATTCGTGTAAATCTTGAGATCTTTGTTTCCTGATGGTGCTTCCACATCTATGATTTTGTCATCTATGAGGTCTTGAATTAGATTTTTGAGCCTCATGCAGTTGTTTGTCGTGTGTCCCTTGAGTTTGTGGAAGTCACAAAGATAATTCTCATTATACCATGGTGGCTTGACCGATGGTTCTTGATAATTATTATGTGTAGGGACCGTTATCAATTTTTCATCTACCAATCTTTTCATGATTGCTTCAGCAGGTTCCCCAAGGAGTGTGTATTTTCGTTTGGGGAAGAACTTGTTTCGCTGTGGTCTTCCCTGATTATCAATGTTGTTTGTGTTTTGGTTATGGGATGGTTGGACCACAGTATTGACTTGTCGATTGCTTTGATTGGTATTTTGGTGTTGTTGTTGTTGGGATGGTGGATTGTTCTTCCGTGGGGCACTAATGACAACTTTGGCGTCAACAACACCATCATTGGTTACATTACGATTCTTTGCCCATGTTCGTGGTTTGTCATGATAATTGGATGATGAGCGGCCTTCTTGATATGATGAAGTTTCTCCCTACGTGGCAAGGGCTTGTTCGATATTGAGCGCCCTAGGTATCAATTGGTCGTAAGTGGTGATGTTTTGCATTTTGAGGTGGAAGGCCAAGGGCCCATCAAGATTCGCAATGATAGTTCCCACTTGTTGTTCTTCAGGCATGGACCACTTGCTTTGATTAGCTTTGGATCGCCATCGTTGTAAGAAAGCACCGAATGATTCATTTTTCCCTTGTTTGAGAGATGATAATTCCTGTAAGCTAACCTCCATGGGAGTGTTGAAGGAATAATTATGTATGAAGGCATCCACGATTTCCTGGAATTTTTTGATTTCAGAAAGTCGAGAAAACCAATCAATAGCGTTTCCAGCCAAGCTTCTTGGGAATAATCTCATCAAGTACGTTTCGTCGTGAGCCACCTCCATGCAATGTACTTGAAATTCCCTGATGTGATCTTCAGGGTTACCCGTTCCGCGATATTTGTCAAATTTAGGGATCTCAAACCCTTTTGGGAATGGTTTCATTTCTACGCTCCTATCAAATGGATAAGGGCATAGGTTTTTTTGTGGTTTTGGTGTCTTTCCTGATTGAAGGTCAAGCACTTGTTGTGACAGAAATTTTATTTGTGCGGTGACATCCAATTGTGGATCAGGAGGTGGAATGAAGGTGTTCTGGGGGGGTGGAGTGGGTGTTTGAATGGGTGGAATGTTTGCTTGTTGTGCCATGTATGCTTTCAACAACGCTTGTTGTTGATCTTGTTGTTGTTGCGCTAATAGAGCTTGTTGTTGTGCTTGATGTTGTTGGTCCAACAATGCTTGTTGTTGGTCAGCTAGGGCTTGTTGGGCTGCTTCTTG
Organism: Sequoia sempervirens; assembly: GCA_007258455.2. Taxonomy (NCBI): domain Eukaryota; kingdom Viridiplantae; phylum Streptophyta; class Pinopsida; order Cupressales; family Cupressaceae; genus Sequoia; species Sequoia sempervirens. The sequence continues at coordinate 22,634 of VDFB02149284.1, read as the reverse complement.
TTGCTCTTGGTATTGCTCTAACGCTTGCTGATATGCGAGTTGTTGGGCTGTTTGTTGTTGTGCAAAGTACTGCGCTTGTGCTTGCACTCATGCTTGGGCATCTTGGGCATCTTTTGAGCAGCTTGTGCAGACTTGAGCAGCTTGTGCCGCTTGTGCAGCTTGTGCCGCTTGTGCAGCTTGTGCAGCTTGTGCAGCTTGAGCAGCTTGAGCTACTTGTGTTAGCTCGTTGTTGTTGTTGCAACAAAGCTTGGGCTTGTGCCGCTTGTTGTGCTTGTTGTTGTTGCAGCGATGTTTGAGCTTGATTTTGCTGTGAAGCTTGAGAAGCGTGCGTGGCTATAGGCGCTTGTGAATTGTTTGATATTGTTGGAGCAATTGTTGGTATGCTTTGAATGAAGCATTGTAATGGCTTACTTGGCTTGGTCGCAGTGGTGGTGGTGGTGGGATCGGAATTGTGTTGGAAGTTTGAGATGTGTTTAGAGCGATGGTGGGAGGATTGCGATGTAAGGGGTGTGATGGGGGTAGTGGAAGTTTGAGGTATAGTGGATGTAGTGGTTGGAGTGAATGTGGTGATAGGTGCATTTGGGATGGGTGAAGTGAGAGGAATGGTGGGACTAGGTGAAGTGGTAGGAATGGTAGAGATGAGCGAAATAGTGGGTATTTGAGAGACCATATTTTGATTAGCTATCATGTGTTGGTTTGATGTGGATGGTGTGTTTGAAAGATGCGATGTACCCCCTTGGTTGGATGAATTGATTTGGATGGGGCGATTTATGTTAGGGAAAGGTGGAAATTTAGGTAAAGGGGGGATCCCTAAACCAAAATATGGTGTTGACGTGGTGGGAGGTGTGAATGATTTGAATGGTGGAAAATTTTCTTGTGCAAATGAAGAGACAAATCCGTAGGGTCTCTCTATTTCGGATGAGCTTGCTTGTACCAAAGGTCTAGACACTTGCGTGTCAAGGGAAAATGATGAGGTGGTATGGTAAGGAACCTCAGATGTATCGATAAATCCAAGTGGGTTGTAAAGTGGATTTTGATGCGTGTTGAAGAGGGTATCATCCTCATTGATAGTAGGTTCTATGGTGGTAATGGAAGTGGTTGATTATGGAAGGGTGTTTTGGTCATTTGGTACAAGAAGCTCATCCTCAATAGTGTTGAGAATTGATGGATTTATTTTAGCCATTGCGCGAAGAAACTTTTGTAGTTTTGGTTGTTTGAGCATCTCAAGAACTTCTTCCTCACTTAGTTTCTGTTGGTGTGATGTCTTCCACCAAGACCTCTTTTTGTGGATCGTGTGTAGTGATAGTGAGGTCTGGAAGTGGTGTGTTTTGGATTTCTGGAATGTTTTGGCTTAGATCACTTGTGGTTGATGTTTCTTGATTTAACTCCATGTTCCTCTTGTGTTGTGATCTTGTTTGAACCATAAAAGAGCAAACTAGGATGTGTAAAAGATCAAAGATGTGAAGATGAAAGGTGTAGGATATATGGGTGAGAATGGAAGTTTTGAATTTGTATTGAAAATCTTGATGTGATGCTAGGTACTTTGGGTTTGCTTTGATTGATGTTTGTTTGATGTTTAGACTTTGAATTCTATCTTTTGAATGTTGATGTTTGAGCAAGAGATATCCCCAAGATGTTTGAATGATGATCTAAAAAAGATAACTAATGCTCATAAAGGATAATTTGATTTAGGAGTGAGAATAGGATGTGTCTACTCACAAGCTAACCAAAAGATAATCCAAATTAGTGATGGGAGAAGGATGCATCTATCCACCATTAATTTGAACAAAGTGATAATTCAACTAAGCATGTGCAAAAGGATTCATTCACACACAATTGAGTTGAACAAGTTTGATGTTTGATGTTTGAAGAATTCAAAGTCTCATGTTTGAAAGGTTTTGATGTCTACCAAAGGAGCCTAGCATAGTTGTGTCAAGATTTTCTCAAAATGTTGGTGAGATGTTTATGGTTGATGATGTTTTTGATGGATGAATGTTTGTTTTGATCTTAGAATGACCCTAGTTTAGACTTTTGCTTAACAAGACCAAGGTATTGAAGAACGTGTTATGCCCTAAGCAAGGTATCCAATCCCTTGAAACAATCTTGGATTTTGTGTGTAGTAAAATGAATATAAAGTGGGGTTGTCTCTTGAAGCATGTCTATAGAAATTAGCCAACAAATTTTCTCTAAAATCATATAACCTTTTGAGTCTTTGTTGATGTTGTTTTGGGCTAAGTTTCCTTTTCTTGGGTTTTTGTATCTTGATCTTGTGAGAAATCATTGAAAAGACATGTGTGGGGCTCAATTGCTTATCTTTGCTTTTAATGACTTCTTTTTACCAAATACACTTTCTTGATTATGTTTCAAACTAAAGATGTCCTATGTCAAAATTCCTTTTCTTCCCACAAAGTGTTGTGTGGGAATTCCAAGAAATTGAGGCAAAGGGATTTCCTAGGTTAACCCTAGTTAGAGCAAATGACGATATAAATTCAAGTGATGAGAAACCTCTAAGGACATAATCCCAAGGGAAGGCAACAACACTTAAATTTGTCAAAAGGTATTTGCTCTATCAAAAGGGGTTTGAAATTTGCATGATCATGTTTAAGTGTTTGTTTGCAAAATGTTTTCGAATACCACTGTGTTTTCAAACAAAGAATAACTACAAGCCCTATGGATGTGATAGACAATGTTTGTTGAGTCCCCACTTGGACAAGTCCAGCTACGCCTACTTTTAGCGGATGGTTAGATGCTTGACCCCACTGGCTCCCCTCCACGGCACTCACTTATACCTGGCAGCCAAGCATCAACACCCATGAAACTCCCATGGCATGCTTTCCATCTCTACTAAAAGCCGAAATTGTGGGGCGGCTTCAGAACGACCGTTCTTGCACCAACAAACGATTAAGGATTTTGGCAAATTCTAACACATAGGTTCTAGTAAGGACTTTCCGCTCAGAGGAGTTGACCTAACGTGGCAAGAGTCCCTTTCGGATCCATCTTGTCGGAGCCAACCGCTGATTATGGCGTTTAACCAAAATCCTCATTTATATCCCGGCTGGAAATACTCTTGGCTTTAGAGTGTTACCGGCTGAGTCACGCTAAGTGAGTACTTTTTCCCCAAGGCAGGCCCTCTAAGATAAACAAAAGCGAGCAAAGACACAATCCGTAACTCGATCGATCTTTGATGGCACAAAGAACGAGAATGTACGCGAAAATGCCCCTACTCACACTCGCACAAGATTGTTCAATTTTTAAGCCCAAAATGAAGTGTTTCAAAGCAATAAAATGTATTTTGAGTGTTTCTCTTGCACCCTAGATCGCACGAAGCGCAAGGGGAGAGGATACGCACTCAAAAGACAAAATAACACAATCAAGCACTTGTTCGTTTTAGCCTCAAAGCAATGATGACTTCATTTTAAGCACCAAAATCAAATGTGAAGTTTGCCTTGTTCAATTTTAAACCAAAACGAAATCTAGTAGGTTTGTTCTAAGGTTCGTTTTAAGCCCTTTGCAATGAAAATGAAATTGTTCGTTTTAGCCCCAATTGAAAACTAATGTTCTAAAACGAAAAGGAAAACAATTTCGTGTAGTGTTGATTAAACACTTAAAGTGTTAAAGAACACATTGTGTTTTCAAAAAAACATTTCCCTCCTTTCGTGAAGTAGTATTGATCAAAAAAAATCAAAGTGTTAAAAAACACATTGTGTTTTCAAACAAGAATCCTCCTCCTCTTTTGCTTTGCATCTTTTCGCCTTTGTTCGTTTGTACCTTCGCTTGTACCTTCGTTTGCTTTTGTACCTATTGAACAAAAGATACTTATGTGAGAATCAAAATATTAAACTCATTTTGATGGTTAACTTTAAATGATAACATGACTTCAATTGCATAGATCAATTAATCACAAAGGATGAGTCATTTGAAGGCATCACCAAAAATTTAGAATTTTAGTTATGATCAAAATGATGAACATGATTTTATAATAAAAATAATAATAAAAATAAAGCTAACAATTTATATCAATGAAATACCTCAAAAGAACAAATCTTTGAAAAGTTGACTATCATGATAATAACAATGATTTGATAAATTTTGTAAGCTATAACACATATGCAAAAGTGTATGAGTTTAACAACCTTACTCAATACCTACTTATATTGCAGTGATGGAAACTTCTCATTTGGGAAACAAGCTTTCTTTCAACTAAATGCCAAAATTGATGAGTATAGATGATATTAAATGCATTTGTGACTTTTAAACGCATTCAAGATCCCAAGATACAACAGATTTCGACAGACATTAAAGGCTCTAACAATAACACTCTACCCATCGAAATGCAGATCAAGTAAGCATCATATCCTGCGCAGAGTAGAGACACTTTACCCGATGAATACATAACGTCCAAGTCATGATGCCTGGATTCACCTGCTGAATTAAAGACACTTAGATTCCAAGACGGAGTCACTATCACGAAAAGGATGATGGTCAATGAGAAGTAATGGCAGTGATAAATATGAATCTGTTCATATGACAGTAACAACGTTCAAGCAACAAGCAAGTATCAGCTCGTATGTATCAAACAGTGATTTCTTTTTTTTAAAGCAGATTTCATAAGGGACAGACTAAGTTAGTTTCCACTCGATTACAAACAACAGGTGCAAAGCCAACTACGAAACTCTTCACTCGCGCCCTTTTAGCCAATCCTTTATTGCTAATAAATGTTGTCTTTTGTGTACTTCGCTGGTCTGAGTTTGTTTCGTGGCTACCTTCACAAATTTGTGAGCGTATGAGATAACATACTCTGTCTTAAAAGTGTATACAAAGCGCCAGAGACAAGAGTAAGTGAAGTAGATATGATCATCTAGTATTTCAATGCCTTGATATCAAATTAGATCTTTTGAACTGCAAAAGGCGTCTGATCAGTACCCCTGAATTGCAGATGTTAAAATATACTTACTCCTCAGACGTCTGACCTCTCATTAAATCCCATTCCGTATGCTTCAAGTTTCTCGTATGAGTGCTGCCCAAGAAAACTTCATTCGCTTGATTGTAACATACGCCTAACTGTTCTTTGTCAGCGCCCTTTCTGCATTATTATGACCCAAAAAAAAAAAACGTCCTTGCTATAAGTCTTAACAAACAAAGAATCTCACAGCGAGTATATCATAAAATAACCAAAAAAAATAGGTCGCCCAAAGATGGCCAGAACCACGCAGGAAGCAGTGTTTGATGCCGTCAAAAGATATAAAAATGCATACGGAGGATAAAAGCTAGCAGATAGAAATACAGGTGCAGGAGTAAATGTTGCAAGAAGATTTTAATCAATAAAGGATCCAAACGATGTCAGAAGATCAAATCCAATTCTATCAGAAAATCCCATATTGTGCTATTCCTTTCCTGATCCTCAATACACGGAAGATTTAATACCAGTCCTTCTTTTTACCATATAAACACAGCATCCCTAATTATCGGCAAATCACAGGCATCGGTGAAACAATATACAACTACGCAAGCACTTGGAGTGTATATCAATGCACTAATACACAGAAAATAAACTTTCAACCAAGAGGAATTATAGAAAAAATCAAAATTTCAATTTCCTTAAAGAGATAAGAATCTCTCCAATTTTCACTACGTGAGATGTATCCTATACGCCTATTTCAGAGGACAAGAGAAAACAGAGGCTAAGAAAACTTTCTTGAGTATCCTCTTGACTGTCCTCTTTTATGTTTTTGTTGTTTTGGACATAGTTCCTTAAATCCAAAAGCAAACAATCACAAGACCTGCAAATGTAAACTTATCAACTGGCAATAAAAAGTATCACATGGTGAAATCTATATATCAGAATGCTCGGATAGATCAACAAATCTGTATATATACTCTATAGAGCAAAATAAAAACTTATTGAGAGCCCTCCTTCTAGCGCCATATGTGAGTACCTTTAAAAATCTGCAAACACTATACTCAAACAAGGGTTAGTATCAACAAATCCTTCAAGAATACCCCTATGAAATACATTGCAAATGTTCCAAAATGCCACAAAAGATAAAAGAAAACCAAATGCATAATGAAAACATTCAACAAACTACCTATTCCATAGTTGGATTGGTGTCACTTGTGCTAGTGACCCTTTCCCAATCCTTGATAAAAGCTCAAATTGAAAATGCTATGAAGATGGTGGAGTGATGATGAACAAGATTAAATCTCAAGTGAAGAGAGTAACCTTGCATGAAATTGTGAAGATTGTGAAGGATTTGCTTGAGGATGATGCTTGTATTTAAAGATTTTCAAAATGTTGAATGTTGAAGAGGGACCAATGTGGGATCAAAAACAAGCCAATGATAGAAGGACACTTGTCACCATGTGATTGATGGATGTATGTGCAAGATTTGGGAAGAGTGCCCAAGAGGGGGAAATTTTGAATTCAAATTTGCAATTAATTTTGAGAGGGGGACAAGAAAGAAGAGCAATAAATGCCCTATTTGACTTATCATGTTGAGAGAAAATGAGATTTTAATAAATCAATAAAATTGATTTATTGTGCAAGTGGCTAGGTCTAGATAATGCAAGTGGGATGTGATTAGTATTAGATTAGGATTAGATTAATTTAATGATGATTATGCTGATTTAATGCTGATTAACTGATTTGACTTTTTGGACTTTGGAAAATGATTTAAGATTTGATTTAAATGGCTTTTTGATTTTAAATAACCTTAGGCAATGAAATTATTTAAATGGATGAAGGTGATGAATGGATCCAATGCAAGAGCTAATTTGACCGAATCTGATCGAATGCATAATGTGAATTTTGCATGTCTACAGATCAAAATTTGCGCACCAAGGTTGCATGTACAGGGGCATATTCTCCATGAACCACGGGTCGCTTTCGGTTATTCGTTGCTTTGTTTGCTCGTCTGCGAAAACCACCACAAAGAAACCCTTCGGCATGAATCTTATTAGCACTTATGTATTCCATTTTTCCGTTAACCAGTTTGTGATCGCTGAACGGCTTGGTGAGCCCCCGATGAACCGGCATATGCAAGCAAATTCATTTAAAAGGTCCGCGTCCTCTTTGATTTCATTGGTGACATTAATCTCCAATGGAGGCTCGTCCTCTTTTTTGTTGCAATTCGTTCCTGTCCTCCCTGACGATTCTTTTGGTGTTTCAATGCCAACGATTCTTCCTGTTTGCTCGCTACAGATTTTTTTTTCCCCATTTTTTCTTTATTCTAGGGTACCTGCCATGCTCGCGTCGTTTCTCCGGTAGGTGGAATTTCCCATCAAATTTCCCTCTGTTTTCCACGGGGGTTTCAGGAGTATCATGTCATTTCTTTGTTTGGTTGCTGCACTTCGCTATCCATTCTTGTGACAGGGCAGGTGCGCATTTGTCAGTCCATTCGCCTCCCTCGAAAACCCATTGCGGTGTGTGACTTTTTCCGCCTTCCTTGATCCTGTCTGCCTGTGGTTCATCGCCCCATCGCCTCTTACATTCCCCTTCTGTCGAAACTGCTGCCGCCTCCTTGCTGTTCGCCGATTTCGCCTTGCTCTGCTCCATCCTTATTTACGGAGTAACTTGTACAATTTTATTATAAGATCATTATTGTAAGATTATATACCTATAATATATTCTTATTAATAATTAAATTTTCCTAATAAAATAAATTTTCTTAATAAAATTATCTTGAAATATTTTTATACATAAGTAAAATACAAGTTTTAATTCCAAAATTCTTACCAAAAACTCTATTATTAATTAAAAATAATTCACCATTGTCACGTAGACTATAGCCATGCACTACCAACCTTGAATATAGCCATGATACAAGCCAACCAGCAATAGAACAAGTAATGTTTTTTTTATATGCAAGCAAAAAGTTGTGTAAAGAATTAACAAGTTGGAGGGAAAAAAGGTTTTCTAGTTTAAGCAAGAAAAAGCAATAGAACAAGTAATGTTTTTCTTATATGCAAGCAAAAATTTGTGTAAAGAATTAACAAGTTGGAGGAAAAAAAGGTTTTCTAGTTTAAGCAAGAAAATACTTTCTTTCGTTGAAATTATGTTGAATGAGGGATTTTTTGTGAATTTATAGAGATTGGTGTGTGAAGCTTTTGGATTCTTCACTTGCTTTCATGTTCAACATTTTCCATTAACTCTCATTGTACCTTATTTTTCACACATGATTATAAAGTGTCAATGTCGAAGCCATTTATTTTAAGTAGATTAAAGCCTAAAGACTGCAAATTTTCACCATTCAAGCTTCTCATTTCTAAAGAGTTTTAGTTAAAGATGCCCAAATTTCAAATTTGTAAAACTTGATGCCCTTTCATCAGTTTTCTTACATCAAAAATTTCTCTTTTCACAAAGCTTCGATATTTATGAAATCTTTTCAACTTTAATTTCTTTCCCGTCCTTACAAAAAAAATTATTATGTGAGTTGGTTATTTATAGTCATATGGAGGAATTAGGCCTTTGGTGCTCTTTGAAATTTATTTTAATCTTTTGTTTTCCACTTTTATTAAATCAAATTTAGAAAACAATTCAGAAAGAATTTGTGGCCCGGTTAATAAAGTTGTCTTGTCTATATTCCAAATTTATTTAAATCTCATTCAAGATATTATTTTCAGCATTTTACAAAATTGAAAACTAAACACTACGGTTCAAAAATCAAAAGCCCTTTATGGATAAGATAGAACTTGCACTAGATTCTAACTCGGGGCAACATCTCCCTGCCAAGAAAAGAATTTGAGAAACTTTACAAAAAATGGAAAATCTGAAAAATCGTACATTCAAAAGAAAGACTAGGTTGACTCTCATTGTGACTTTGAGCCATAAGCAACTGTGACCAGAGCAAAGGGAGAGGAGTTTTCTAATCTTCGCAAACATGTTTGATGTGTTGATATATTTGGAGTGAAGGAAGATTTATCTACATATGTCACTCTATCTTTTTGTGTGTTAGATGGTATTGTCAACCATGGCTCTCAAGCGAGAAAGATTGTTGGAAATTTTAAGAAAAGCTTTTTACAAATCCCTTTATGGAAGATTTGGTGAAAGGTGAGGGTTCTTGGCTTGCTTCTGAGGCTGAGTGTTATCTACTAGTGGAGCTTCTTCTAGCTAATTTTATTTCCTGTTATTAATTGTATCTGAATTATCCATTATGTTACTTATGACAAATATTTGTTTGAGTTTGTTGAAAAATAGGCAGTTTTCTATGCATATTACAAACTTCTTATTATTTTGTTGCTACTAATTATTTTTCTGGTATGTTTATATATAGTCGCATGTTATACAATGTAAATTCACACCTTCTAATCAAAGTTAAACACATGAACATTGTTTGGTGAGGCATTCACTACAAAACCTTTCACATTCTTATATATTTATGGATATGTTCAATAATTTAATAATTTATGCTACTACTTATGGCCTTCACTTAAGTTTATCAAGATTTTTGTAAGTTTTACCTTGCCATACTTAGTTTCCTTATTAGCTTTAAAACATTTTTTTGTTGAGTTATTATGTACACATATTTCTCCAAACTTATTTTTATTTATTGATTGGTGCATTGGAACTTCACCAGTTATGCTAGTAACTTTGATAGGAGAACAAAAGCAAAGTACCCTGCTACCTCCACCCTACCATAAACGCAATATGTAGTATATTAATCAGAGATAAATTTGGGTAACAATAATGTACTTTGAATGAGATTATTTTAGAGTGCATACTAACTTATGAATATGAGCATTCCATGAATCCATGAATATGATCAAACCTGGTAAGTTTGGTTGAAAGATCTCCTTGTCAATTAGTATTGGCTTAATATTGTTAAAAAACAAAACATGCTTGACTTTTTAGCACCTTTAAGTATATCCACCCAAAGGGGGGTTAAAGCTTTCAATTTTGAGGTCTATAAAATCTTACAAAATTTTATAGGTCTACAAACATATTTAGTACAAAATATTTTATGAGCATTGACATCAAAAGAGCTAATCGTCATTTTCATTATTATACTAAGCAACTTACCTAAAAGGCTTGATGAAGAATTCCAACATTTTTTGACATAATACAATGATGCAATATTCAAATAGATACATGAAAAAAGATGCAACAATTTGTTTCTTCATTATGCCTTTTTAGTGATGTTAAACAGGGACGTCCCCTTGGACTTTTCCAGTTGTTCCCGTACAAATAACAAATATGTTCTTAAATTCTTAATCTTTGTTCATAGATAGGCTATTGCATTGGAATGTTACTTCTATACCCCACCATCTAATTAACAATATATAGGTTTCAGACTTGACAAGAGATAATAGCAAGCTTCTTTCAAAAATTATAGTTTTGAAATTTGATACTCATATATACAACACAGTTCACAGCTCGTTAGATGGCTTGGTAGCTACTTTACAGGGCCCTTGAAGCTCTTGTTGTGGCTTGGTGGCCTGTTATGCTAGCTGCAAAGCCTGATTTGAAGGATATTTGTGGTTCAGGTCCATGTAGACCTAGTTTGTTGGCTATGAGGCCTGTTTTACTAGTTGTGGGGGTCTTGGTCCCACTTATTTATGCTTGTAAAGGCTCAAAGATTGTCTAGTTCTCTCACCCTTGGGGTGACTACTATTTTATGGCATTGTTGCTTGTCCTTCTTTGGTTCTTTTGCTTGCTTCGTTTGCAGTTTGTTGTTGTTGTCTTATCATGTTGTTCCATATTTTGTTGTACTAATTGCTATAAAATCTTGGTGTAAAAGGGTCAGGGCCCTTTCAAAATTCCTGCTTACCTAATCAAAAACATTTAAAAGAGAAATTATATTTACACAAATCCCACAGGTCATCCCATAAATTTTGTGGTATTGGATAATATTACCAAAGTCAATGGTATGCATCATCTTATAGGTTATAAAGTCAATACTTTGATCTTGATTCAATGTAAGAAGATGGAGATTAAGCACAACAACAGATGATCTATATTTTTTTAGTTGTAACTTATAACCTTTGAGCTTTTTGTTGTGACACTAATTGTTATATAATTTATATTTGTACATTGACGATGCAAGCAATGAATTTTTCTTAATTTTTCACCTACCAATCCCCTTTTAATACGATGGCCAACAATCAAAGAAATTTGACATTGCAAAATGTCAAAAGCCTGCAAACTAAAAATTGGTTCAAAAGCTTAATCAAAACTATAAATATGTGCCACTACCACAAAAGCTTTTATTTACAAACACCTATTTTTCTCATGCTACAAATCTTTCCAAACCATTCAATTCTCTCATGATTGATTGTGTAAACATAACTACTTGAATAAATACAAGTCACAGAACAAAATTGACCTACCAGCATTTGGCAAGAACTTCGCAGCATCGTGGCCTTGTTTTAATAGTTTTTGTCTAAAATGGAAAGAGAGCTAGCACCCTCGTGTACTTCTAAGGCACACTTGTGATTCTTATGATTATATGTGGTCTAAGACATCTTTCATTGGTGCACACTAAGACATCTTTTGTTATTACACACTAAGACACCTTTCAGTATTGCACACATGATCTATCTCTATTGTCATAGCCACCTACATCTAAAGTCATATTTTTCAAAAACTTACTCATTTTATTTATATTAGATGTTAGGAAACACCCTTAATTTTGATATATATTAAGTATTTGTTAGTATAAATTTGTTGCATTTATAATAAATTAGAATAAAAATAGTTATCTTACATGTATGGGATAGTGATAATTGTCTTTACCTAAACTATATATTGCAATGACTTCCAAAGTACAAAGCATCTTGGATATTATAATTAGAGTTTATGATCTATTGGGAGGATTTCCCCTACAGTGGCACTATGAATATAATATAAAAGCTTTATGTTGCTCTTATTTTTACATGTATTTTATATTTATTGTAGTTTCATTAGAGTGGTATCAAAGCTCTTTTCAAAGTTGCATTATGTAGTAATATCACAAGTTTAGGGTATTTTATATCTATCAATTGGATGCTCTCACCTTGCCTTTTAGGGATCTTAGTGAATTGGAGAAGTGGCTACATAAGTAGTTGCACTAGGCATCTTGCTTGAAAATGTGAGAATTTTTTCATTATTAGTTGATTTATTTAGTTTCAGGCTAAAAACATTGTGTTAAGCATTTTAAAATATTCTCAAGAAAGTTGTCATTATTGGCCAAACTAGATTCCTTATAAAAGGCCTAGTGAATTGAGGGGTGTTTAGGCTCCAATAATCAAGCCCCAAATAACCAAGTTGTATATGACCTTGATCGTGCATGTATCATCAAGTGCATCAGAAGAAAACCTAGTTATTTTTGAAACCTAAGCCTAGGCAGCCTTTTATTATCTATACTCTATAATGCACCGATAATTTTTTGACCATAAAAAGATATTAGTATCATATCTCAAAGACATGATTGTGAGCTATAGGAATTATTTATCCTTCATAATTAGTGCTCTAAATTATTAGGTCAACACTATTTACAAAGAAGATGGTATATCTACAAGCTCGCAAAGCAAATGAGTGACTTGAAATAAAGGTGTGTCCCACTTTTTAACATTATTGAGACACCAAAATTGAATTTTCTTAACTTGTGTCAATTACAATAAATAAATAATAAAAAATGTAAGGATGATGTATATGGTTAAACTTACACATTCTTAAACATACCTAATCCATGGTTAAACATACACATGTGATGCATGTGCATGGCCCCTACTTCCCACTTCCCACAAAATTTCTCATCAAAACTCATCCATCTATTTTTTCAAGAAGATCTTGACTCTTCACATGTCTCTAAAAAAAGACTTTTAAGATTATAAAAGGTCATTTTGTATTCACCTTTCATCATTTTCCAAGAAAGTCTTGGTCATCCAAATGCCTTTAATCTTATACCTCTTCAAGTGCACCAATCATAAGGTGATACTTGAAGGCTTCTCATTCTCCTAAACCTCTTGATCAACCTCGTCTATTAATCATTAAATTCAATCTCAATCCTTGATCAATCATCCCTCCAATTTATAAATAGCACCTATTGTAGACTATTTTTAAGAACCTCATGAAATATAAATTCATGTTGTCAACTTGAGCAACTACATCATATCTCTCAATCACAAATTCATCAAAACACAACCATGCACATCTTGTGTGTTCAAAAAGGAGTTGTGGGTGAGAGAGCTCTTGTATCTTTCACTTTTTTATGCAATTCATTAGCCTAATCTAAAGTCTCAATTAGGTGTAGAATAGGATTTGGAATCATCGCGTGAGCTATATGTTCCACATGTTTGTATTGATCATAGTGGCATTTTCCATGTAGTTTTAATTTGAATTTTTTAATTTTTTTACTTAATATTTTTATATTTTTTAGTCATTTTTTCTATTATTTTTTATTAATATTTTACCATCTCCCATAACTTTTATTTCTATAAAATATTTCTACAATTTCTTAGAATTAGATCATTAACTCCAATGTCTAGTGCTCAAATACTCTTTGGCTTTTTTATTGAATATTTTATTTATTGTTAATTTTGAATTAGTATTAAAAAATTAAATGTATATATCAAATTTTTTGAACTTTTATTTTTCACTAAAACAAGGATATCCATGCGGAGTGCAATGCACATTTTGAGATTTTTTAAACAAAGTTTGTTGTTTTTCCTATTGTCTTGAATACAAGTCATTATTTTTCACAATGGACCTACATTCATAATAAAAACATTAATAATTTTTTTTGAAAAATAATGAATATTAGATGTTTTGGAAAGGTAACAAGGAGGACTACATTTATGTAAAATTAAATTTTTGAATGATTTTATTTGATCCCCTAAAAAGTGAAGTAAGTTTTTTTGTTAAACATTTTAACAAATATAAAGGAGACTCCATTAGGGTTTTGATTGAAGCTTAATCCAAGGAGGATTGACTTAAAGTGGTCCAATTTGGCCCCCTTCAATTGACCCCTTTAGATTGAACCCCTATAGAATTAAATCCTTTATTTTGTTAAAGATACATGGTTTTTTTAAGAAAAAATAAGACATACCCCAAGCGTAAAAAGGATTTATGATTTAGCCCAAGTCCTATAGAAATCTTCCCTATTATACCTCAATCTTTGCACAAATGTTTAGCATAGGTGATTAAAAAGGGAGATAAATGAGCATGTCGATGGAAATCTAAATAATTTTATACCAGTACATCAATTGGATAGCACATCACATAATTTAGAAACTCATGGATAATCTACAAAATGTAGTTTCTAGAAGTCATAAAAACAAGTTCAACTCCTAGACAATCTACTAGTGTGCAACTTACAAGCCAAATTTCTCACAAACTAAGAAGAAATTTCCAACTTTGTTTGAAAATTTTACCCATAGGATCTTATCTATAAACAAAAAAGTCTAGACCAATTTTTACTCCATCCAAGTAATTGTCCCTTTATTATTTACTCTTTAGGCTAATCATTTTGATGTGTAACCTTAAAAACTCTTTTTGGCCATCCCAAGCCACTTTTGACATCACCTACTGACATATTCCATTGCAATCATCTTTCTACACTGGTCATTTTATAATATAACTAACCCTTTTAGTAGTTAGGGTATTCACTATTGTTGGCAATCATAGATCACAAGATCAACCAAACCTTTCTTCAGAATCAAATATTCGATTTATCCCTCAAATTACTTTGCTATGAAGGCATATATGGCCAAGCTAGACATGGTTGGTGATACGGGCATTCAATTATGCATTGTTGCTTCCATGCCCATAACCCTCACCAATAGGCTCAATATATCACATCCAAATATGGGTCAACATTATAACATTGAATTTTTTTCCAATTCCTATATTCTTAGCCATCTCTAATGTGCACATAAAATAAACTTCATAAATTTTGATGGTAAATATTGTCAAGCTTCCTCTAATGCCTAATTGACTAGTGTTAATGATTATGCACATGGCTTAGTGAATCTGAGGATTCCTAAACTAAGCAATTCATCACTCAAGAGAGGGCTTCCTTAAATCATCAACTAGGGAATTGTAAACTTCAAATAGTGTTGGCAAAATATATGCATCCATGGATTCTTTGGCAAAATATATGCATCCATGGATTCTAAACATCCTACATCAGCTAAGTATAGGTGAATGAAACACATATAAATACAGTAAAAGCTTTTAATCAGAATGAACTTCTATTTCTCAAAACTAGGTAAAGAAATACAAATAACTACCTTTTGCTATGGGTACTTAATACTTATGGATTTAACCAATTAACTGTTATACTGCAGTATGTCCTAAATTAACCTCTGAAGTACCAAACAAAGTATCAATCTATAGATTCTAATTCAAAACTATAATGCATCATTCATAATCACATGAATTGAAAACTATCAATGAAATTCACAATTCATAATCTAATCTATCAACCTAAATTAAAGTGCTTTAGAAGTACCTCAAGTGGCACTTGCTTGATTTGTATCCACTAGATTTTGTTAATCACTCGCTCACTCAGAGAAACATGTTATCAAAAGTACTTCCTCTTTATTGCATTCTAAACATATACAAAATTGTTGAACAAAATCTAACAGGAAATCTTCTTCAATATAACACACATACGATCTAGATCTCCTCCTCGACAAGACACCCAACTATATAGGGTTCTTGAGGGAGTCTAACTATCTACAAATTGAAAATAGATCTCAACTCTTCCTCGAGAATAGGAAGAAGACTAAGTTTTAAAATAGAAAGTAATAACTATTAGAACAGGAGTATGGAAATCAAACAAGGACTCTATACTCAACAAGTTTAACCATTTATAACAGAACAACTCTGTTATAATTCCAAGTCCTATTAAGAATAGACTTATTTTCCTATTTGTCTTATTGAAAGATAAAAAAAGTAATGCTTAGCGATTCATGATATGATCATTAAATGATCACCTCCATCTTCTCTGAAAATGGCCACACTGCATTAGATTGACTCCTTTGCATCGAACTATAGTCCTTATGCTATGGGTTGAGAAGCCTGTTGCTACGATTTGACAAATATCTGGTTACCAATATTATTCTTATTTTCCAAGGTATTCTCAATGTTAAACACCACAATTTAAACATAAAATACCACTAAGCATCATGGGCATTCATAATTCATACATACACATAGTAATATAACATGTTCAATTCCAAATGCTTTAAACCACTTAAATTTATATATGAAAGGTCCAATAATGTTTCAAAGTTTAGTAGAAAATAAAGATAAAAGTATGAAATAGCAATAGGAAACTGGACAATTCTATGGCTCATCAAATATCCTACCAACTACTTATATAGACCAAAGCAATATTTTACAATCCACTAAATCCCCACTAGTCAAAATCTCTATATAGCTTCTTCCCACCTACAAAGTGAAGACATTCAATGGGTTCAATTATTGGAAAAATATCAATCATTTCTCACATGGATAAAATTTCACAAGGAAGTCCTCAGCCTCTTTGGTCCAAGTGCATGTGAGGTCTTTATAAGATTTCTCACCAAATTACACCACACATAATTAGTTCAAGAATACCAAACAAAGTTTGAGAAATTATGGAATCAAACAAGTGACCTTGACAAATAATTGTTTGAAATTCATTTTATTAGTGGTCTAGAGAAGATATTCATACTAAATTTTATTCTTTTAATATAGACATGTTCCAAGATGCTCTTGATTTAGCTCACTTAGTGGAGGATAAATTTTTACAACAAAAAAAAGATTTAGGATCTTTTCCTTATTCATTCTAGAAAAAAAAAGAGGTGTTGTAAATCAAGGCAATGAGGCCACCACTTTCACAAGTTATCTAGAGAACAGTTGTCGAAGAAAAATCCAAAATTATGTGTTTCAATAATGATAAAATATCAAGATGCACCATCCATAGAAATTTTCAATAAATTAAAAGTAAAATGGCGCAAAATCATAGGTGGGAGCAAGGCAAGTTCGAAAATGACACTAGGCGTCAATAGGGAGGCTCTAAGAGCAATGTGCGAAGACCACAGGTGAACAAATGGTGGCAAGGCAATTGACCTCATAATTGGCAGCATCCTTCACAGAGATAGAGGAATCATCCCCCCATTTTTTTTGGAGCGAATGCTTTTCCGGTCAGGGAGCGGCATGGTGGACTAGGAGGTAAGAACCATAATCAAACAAAAGAGAAACCTACTGAGAGAAGAAATGGTTATCCTGAGAAGCAATGGTTATCTTGATAGGAATGGTTTTGGAAAAGATGGGAGGCTCCCAACGGTGATAGTAATAGATCGAAGTTGGTTCACAGTAAGGTCGTAGCAATCCCTCATCAGATTTTGGCTGTGACAGTGGAGCAATTAAAAGACCGTGCCCTAATTACAAAATGGAGCGAAAAGGAGCAACAAGCGAGCAGTTCATACATTTATGGAAGAAAAAATTCAAAGATAAAGTGAGTGTCCACAATCTTACTTAGGATTACTTCCTAATTAAATGCATACATTCAAACTTGAAACATGAAATTCTATATGGAGATCCACTTTTTTCCGAAAATAATTGTTTCCACTATTTGGAATGGAATGCAAACTTTGACCTGGCAAAACATTGTATCAATTTTGTACCAATGTGGGTTTTCTTGGAGGGCATTCCGACAAAACATTGGGACTATGAAGCCCTAATGGCCATTAGAGGAGCATTAGGATCCTTTTTGGGTGTGGATGATTTTTTTTTAAATGGAAAGTCGGGGGCGAAATATAGGGTGGTTATTATGGTGGATCTAAAGGAAGGGATCTTGGAGGAATTGGTTTTAATGATAACCAATGGGAGATGGAATCAGAAGGTGGTAGTGGAACAATCAGGCATCGAATGCAAATTCCTCCCAAGAAAGATGATGGAGGTTGGAGGATCGAGGAATGATCAAACTAGGGCTAACACTCAAAATGAAGAATTGGAAAAAGGCTTGTGGACATCCATCATGGCTTCAAAGGAGGTGGTTAGTGGGACTAGGAAGACTGGATTGTAAAGCAAAGGGAAAGAACTGATATCTCCTTCTTCTCCCTAGGATACCTCCAAAAAGAGGAAAGTGTCTCCCTTGGTGGAGATTAGCGAAATGATGCAAGTGGATGCTTCAAAGGGAGCAGAGTGTGCAAGGGAAATCACGATGGTGCAGCCTCCACCAAAGGTTGTGGAAACCTTGAAGATGAAAACGATGATCACCAATATGAGGGAAGACATTAATGATTGTCTAATGATGATAGCTATGGAGGATGTTGGGGAAAAGCAAGACAAAAGTGTTGGAGAAACCATTCCCCTTTAAAAAACACAGATGAAGACATGGCGGATGTGGTTAATGGTGTCTTACTAATTGAAGAACAATAGATGATGTTGGAAGCCACAACAGAAATGGAGGATGGGTTAGAAGAACCAGAAACCCTAGGACAACTAGGGATTAAACAACAATCAACTACAAAATCCAAACTAGACTATGGGAAAAAGAAGTCTAGGGGAAGAAAGTCATGTCAAGAATTGAGAGCCCTAGATGGTGATGGTGAGGGTCAATCAAAGATAATAATGCTTCTTAGGTTAGGGAAGGGAGGCCCCCTTCCTGGGTTGCCATGAGCCTCTTATCGTGGAATGTTAGGGGCTTAAATGCCCCTAACAAGTAGTGTTTCGTCAAATGGAGGTTTATTTTGACCAAAGCAGACATAATTTTAATACAAGAAACAAAGATGACCAATGTCGAACTAGATACATTCAAAAAGAAAATAAAGGGTTGGAATGTTGTGGGCATTCAAGCAAATGGGGTGTCAGGTGGTATTGTAGTATTCTGAAAGCCACAAACGGTCTAAATTGAATTGTTGGTAGAAAATGCATGTTGGCTCGGTTGTAGGGTTTGTAGCATTCACTCCAAACTAAGGTTTGGGTTGGTGAACGTTTATGGACCAAATTCATGCATTAGGAAGAGGACTTTATGGAAAGAGATTGAATTGTTTTTGAGGTCACTGCAGGGAGAGAATTTCATCATAGCTGGAGACTTTAGTGCAATATTGGATGACAAGGATAAGTTGGGATTGATACAAAAAGAAAATTAGTCACAAAAGGATTTTAGGGATTGGATTGCAAGAAATCAAATGTTAAGTATAGACTTCAAAAATGGATCGTACACATGGATGAATAGGAGGTTAGGTTTTTGTCAGATAGTAGAGAAATTGGATAGATTTTTGTTTTGGGGAAGCCTTGACAATTCTCCTTTTTTGCTAGAAGCAAGCATTATTCCTTGTGTTGGCTCTGATCACCTCCCCATATAGTTGGATATTCAAGAGGACCAGAGCCCACATTGCTCCCCTTTTAAATTTGAAAATATGTGGCTTAAAGACCCAAGCTTTCCAGGTCTAGTGGAAGAACGGTGGAAGGGATTTAAAGTGAGTGGATAAAAAATGTCTTGCTTGACAATAAAATTGAAATGGTTGAAGCTGAAAATAAAAGAATGGAATTGGATTTATTTCAAAAATATATTTGAAACAAAGGAAAGTATAGAAGATGACCTCCAGAGCCTTGAAGAGGAAATAATTCAGACTGGTATGGATCAACAAAGCTATATCAAGGAAAAATAATTGTTGGGAAAATATGAGGACATTCTTGCTAAAGAGGAGGTGTTTTGGAAGAAGAAATCCAAGGAAGTATGGCTCAAAGAAGGTGATAAGAATACAAAATTATTTCACAACAACAGAAGACAATGGAGGAGTGTGAATAGAATAACAAGTTTGAAGCTTTTAGATCGCACAATGGTGGAGGAACCTAGGAGAGTGGTTGAAGAGGTTATAAGTTTCTTTAGCAAGCTACTAAATAGCATTGAGGGTTCAAACTTGAAGTATCGACAAGAGCTACTAAGAAACATCCCAAAGATTGTAACTGAAGCACAAAACAAGATGTTAAATGAGAAATACTCAAAGGAAGAAATTAGAGTGGCTCTTTTCCAACTACATCCAAACAAAGCTCTAGGTCCAAATGGTTTGCCTGCTGGCTTCTTTTAGAAATTCTAGGTATTGATTGGAGATGAATTGGCTAAAGCCATTGAGGCGTCATGGAATTTTGGGAATCTACTTAGAGAAGTCAACAATACCTTCATTGCACTGATTCCCAAGAAAAATGCGACAAATTCATTGGATGAGTACAGGGCAATTGCCTTATGCAATACAATATATAATGTTATGACAAAATCCATGGCAAATAGATTAAAAAACTCATACTATCAAGGATGATTGTAGAAGAGCAAACTGGATTCATGCCTAGAAGGTCAATTTTGGATGGAATAATTATTGCACAAGAAACCATACACTCAGTACAACAACCCAAACAAGCTAGCATGATAATTAAGCTAGATATCAGAAAAGCCTATGATATGGTCAGCTAAAGAATTTTAATTAAAGTATTGGAGGCCTTCAATTTCAATAAGTGGTGGTTGGATCGGGTGTTTAATTATATATCCTCACCAAGATTTTCAGTACTTCTAAATGGTTCACTCGAGGGATTTTTTGAAGTATCTAGGAGGCTACAATAGGGTGACCCCATCTCTCCCTTCCTTTACATTTTGATGGAAAAAGCTTTAGGAAGGACAATCTTCATGGGAATTAACTCTAAATAGATTGAAAGCATAAGGGTGACAAGTGATCTTCAAGCAGTTTCCCACCAACAATTTCCTAATGACACTATGCTAATGGGTACGACAAAGAGGAAGGAGGTCATCAAATTGAACACAATCCTAAAGAAGTACTCTCTTGCCTCAGGGCAGGCTATCAACAAAGACAAATCAAAGGTTTTTTTCTTTCACACAAGTGCTCGAAAATAATAGGAAATTTTGAGAATATTGAACTTCAAAAAAGGTATGCTGCCATGCACTTATCTGGGCATCCCACTGGTCAAAGGTGTAAGATCGACAGGTCTCTAGGATCCGCTCAACATCATAGCCAATGCAAAATTGAATTCATGGAAAGAAAAATGGTTGACTTGGGCAGGAAGAATCACTCTGATAAAATTGGTTTTATCGGCACTACCTATATATCTTATGTTAGTGATGGCCCTTCTGAGTAATGTTGCGTCCAATTTGACAAAAATCTCCAAAAAAATCTTTTGGCAAGGCAACAAAGAGAAAAGGAAGATCGTGTTGATTGCTTGGGATAAGCTCTGCAGGTCTAAAGAAGATGGGGGACTGGGCTTTAAATGTTTGGATCTACAAAACAAAGCGTTGGGTGCCAAGCTCGTTTGGCGAATGCATTATAAACCATAGAATAAATGGGCTCATGGATCTGGAATTTTATGTAGAAGTGTAAAAAGGTGGTTTGTGATTTCCTCTCTTGGGATATTCGCGATGGAAGTAGAGCACCATTTTGGGAAGACTCGTGGGTTGGCTTCCCATGTCTAGATAGTTTGATCGAGGTGGTAGAGATCAAAAACACACTTAAACACCTTCGGGGAGATCAGGTTAAAGATTATGTGGTTGTAGATGAAAGGAATTTGGTGTTGGGATGGAAGTGGAGGGACTTTACTTGCCTCAACCTGCCACAAAGGGAGGTCCAAGCACTATCAAAAATTATGGAAAACAGTCCCTTGGCTTTGCATGAAGGATGTGATTCTTTGGTTTGGGTTGGCTCAAAATCAAGCAACTATAATATAAAAGATGGATATAGGTTGTTATACAAAGGAAGGCGTGGCACTATGGACAGACTCCCATTGCATTTATGTTGGAGTAATGCTTGTCTTCCCAAGGCTAGGTCCTTTGCATGGGCAATTATACAAAACAAGATTTTGACACTAGAAAGATTTTGTCGGATGGGGTTTCATGGTCCGTCGAGGTGTGTATTATGTGAACAGGCTGAAGAAACATGTAACCACATCCTACTCATGTGCCCCTATGATCAAGAATATTGGAGATGGTTGTGTGCTCGACTAGGTTGGCAAAGCACACTTCCTAATGACATTCTTAGTCTGTTCCACTCATGGTCGATCTTAAAGAAAAAATTAGTGTTTAGTGATCTATGGATTCTAAGCCCATCAATTCTTTTGTGGGAGCTTTAGAAAGAGAGAAATAGGAGATTGTTTTAGGATAGAAGCATGTGCACTACATCCCTCATCATTAAAATTGAAGCTATCTTGGTAGAGACTCTAAACGCCAAACTTGCTTAAAAGGTAGATAAGGACAAGGCCTTCTCTGACTGGGATGCAAGACTATGAGTTGCCTGGCCCTCACTTTGAATTCTAGCTTGGGTAGGGATTGAAGGATGAGACTAAATTAGCAAGAGAAACAGTGGTGTGGTCCCCTCCCCTATGGGTTGGTACAAATTGAATTTCGATGGTGCATCTAGAGGAAACCCTGGGCCGTCTGGTGTAGGTTGTATAGTTAAAGATTGGTAGGGCAAGACCTAAGCGACTTCTACAAAACATTTACTAGAGGGAACTAACAATGAAGCAAAATTTATGGCTATAATTCACAAGATCACATTATGCAGAGAATTGAGGATAAGGAAACTTGCAATTGAGGGTGATTTAGCTTTGGTAGTCAATGCTATCAGAAGTGGGGATACTCCAAACTGGAAACTCTAGGAACTCCTCAACAAGGCATTAGAGTTGTTGCAGAGAGTCAAGATGTTCACAATAAACCACATCTATA
>VDFB02149283.1:0-26032 GCA_007258455.2 Sequoia sempervirens | reverse complement strand
CTTTGTTTCAGTTGTGGGTTGTTGGGTTTGGGTTTTCTAAACTAATCCAAATTTGTGTGGGAGCTTGTGCAAAAGACACTTTTTGTTCTTGTTGCAAGAATTTTTAGATGGAAAGCTCATTAGGGAGTATAGCATAGAAAAAAATCTCTTGCTTGATATGAGAATGATTAATGATAAATTGGACTTAATTTTTCCTTGATCTAGTGTTGTGAGTTGATTTAAACATCCACATTAGGTCTTTGACCCATTTTAATCTAAATTTAACTTAACTTTTCCTTAATTCGATGTTGTAAAATGTATTTAATTGCATTTTCACATTAATCTAGAAGGCTTGTAAATTAAATCTGATTTTAATCTAGTGTTGTAATGTGTTTTACACATTCACTTTAGATGTTGTGCCTTTCTAGGCTATGTGGACCTCATTTAATGTTGCAAAGTGTATTTAACAAAAATTTCACATTGAACTTTGTGCCCATATCCCTAATTACCATTTATACCATCATTAATAGGCCCCTATGACTCTATATTGTGCATTTCAATGCTCAATTTGATAAAAAACTCAACTAGATCAACATAAAAATTGAAATTATTCACTCTCCGAAATCCCAGTTGGCAAAAGTTCCCCTGTGCGATCCATTTTCCACTTTGGGTGAATGAGTCCCATCTAGGTGGGACTTGTTGATGCCAAAAATTGGCAAGGTAACAACCCTTTGTGGGAAACTTAGTTTATGGGGGACTTATTGTGCTAAACTGAGTGACCTCCAAATTTTTAAAGAAGTCGAATTCTTCTTTAATTAGTTTTTGGAATGGGAAAATGAATCAGATATAAAAATAAAGGATCTAAGGCGATAAGCCAAAATTTAGATAAAAGACATGATAAACCTATCTTTTGGATATGATCTAAGTTCCCACTGAGCAATTTACCATGTCCTAGAATAATAGACATTAAAGATTGAAGCATGAACAACTCATTCAATGACATAAAATAATTTTCCCATTTACTGAAAATAGGAGTCAAATCACATGATCTAAACTAGAAAACTTGCATTCAAATTATAGAAGTTTGACAAATAGACCATTCAAACAATAATGACATAGTATAAAGTTTATCAATAGGGTATGTACATGATCATCATGGAAAAAAAAGCCCTTAAGTGGCAAAAATTCAAAAAAATTAGAGTTAACAACTTGACATAAAATTTGAATAAGTTATCTATATTATTTCAAAAATATATAGGAATAAAATATATAGAAAATTGAATGTAGTTTCTAAACTACTAGGTTTTGTTTTTAAATCTATTTGGTCAAAATTTGAAATTTCAATTTAGTAGTACTTAAATTTTAGGGAAAAAATAGTAGGTGTCTGTCTAACCACCCTAACCACAATAAAATGATAATATATTTTTATAATATTTTAGATATAAGTAGAGGACTCATGTCTCGATGTGATGCATATTTTTTTGTAATTTTTCCAAAAAATAATTAATTATGAAATTTTATTGCAATTTTTTAAAATATAAAACCTGGTATGTAGACCACCTTAACTTGGTCAAAACTTCATGAAATTCATTTTTTTTAAAAATCCTATAGTATGTGAAACATAGAGATGTGATGCATGTTTGAGATTGAAAAAATGTGATACTTTGAAAGTTATAAATATTTTTCAATTAGCCTATCAATTAGGATTTAGTCATAATTCAAATAGAAAATGAATAATAATCATTTATTAAATTCAAATTAAATAATTATTTATTTTGGTGGAAAGCTGAGAATGTCCTGTAAAAATCCTTTTCATTTCATCAATTTTGGGTTAAGAAAAAGTCATCAGCCACATACCCTACGCATACCCATCATATCACCACTTTTTGGCCCATCATGATCCTACACATACCCAATAGAATAAGAAAAGAAAGAGTCCAAACAATGGAACAGTCTATGAGTTCTTGCAATAATCTAAACATTAAAAGGTCTGGTGTCTCTCTAAAATCCTATAATTCTTGAACATGTGGAACTTAGAACATGTAATATGTAATCTTCAAACTCCTCTTCAGAAGCAAAGAGCAATATATATATTGAGCCTTCCACCGCTTGGTGAGCAATAACTAAAAATATTTTGAATCTTGAGCAATGAGGTCAAAGTAATGATTCCCCTCAGTTGTTGTAACAGAAAAGGTTTGAGCCATAAGATTTTGTCACTCTCCATTAAGGTGTATCCCTTGTGAATGATGGCAGTGGTCCTAGAAAATTCCTATGCAAACAAGTGTTATCTCCTAGTATAGGCAATTAGAACATGTGGAATAATATCACAACCCATAGTTCACTTCATCCCTTGTGTTGAGGAAGCATGCACTGAAGAGATGCATGGTGACATTTCACTGCCCGTGGTCCATTCTCCCCTTTGTTGAAAGCTTGCATTAGGGTGACATGTAGCAGCAATGTTCACTATAGACACTGCTTGCTGGGCTCAACAAATCTTTACGCAAATGGGAGCTATGTGGCACGCAGGCGGGGTCTGACGAGGAAGTGAAGGGAAACAACCCTTAAGCTTGCACAACGACAACATGTGGAAGCATGGCAGGCTATTTGAAACATGAAGGGAAGAGTTCCTTTGGAAAGCACAAAGCAGACACATGGGAAAGCCTGATTATTATTCATCAAAAAGGGCCATCAATATTCATTGAAGGTATAGGTTACTACCTAGCCAAAAACAAAACTTGAAGGGAGTGTGGTGAATTTTGAATTCACAACTTCTTAAAACTATTAGGGGTGTTTCAGTTGAGGAATAAGGAACCCAAATTTTTCTCTAGTTCATAGACCAGAGTGTCATCCATTGGATGATGAAATTAGAGCTTGGAAAGGGCTGCTTGCAAGGGAAGCCAGTCAGCTTCAGATGGTCTAGATATGTTTTGCAAATTCTCTTGCGCTCCACCTAGGTCGAGCATTTCTTTATAAGGCAACACCTCAAGTAAATTGGCCCATGCCTCGCGATGGAAAGGTATCTGTGGAAGAGGATGAATGACACCTTCAATGTCTGTTGTGGTGGGAGGCTAGCTGAAACTCTAGAAAGTGTTGGGTCCTGCTCTTTTTCTTCAATCCTCTATGCAATTTTCTCGGTTGTGGCGATCAACCTATTTTGCAGAAACGGGGACATCAAGCCCATTTCAGCTAGTCAGAAGAAATTTTCTTGCATTCCTTCCATGGTATTGTTCAAAGTAGTTGTGCAGGGATTAGTTCACAATAAGGTTGAGTGGCAATAGTTGAACTTGTTTGTCATCTAGGTAGCAACATCCTGATCTTTGATTCCCGCCTCTGCCATGTCTTCATCAGAGACCACATGTATAGCTTGCTTAACAAAATATTTGCCTTTGGAACCCTTTCTATGATGAACATTGGGAATTGCTTGATTGTTTTGTGAACCTCCTAGCTCAATCTTGTCACCTTCAAGATGAACTAGAGCATTGGATGCAATGTTAGGCAAAAGGCCTTAACCTTTTCCTAGTATGAACATTTGTATAGCTGTTGAGCTACTGGGATAAGGTCGAGCTGCGTAGTAGGATCCTGGGGGTGCTCTTCAAAAGGGAAATCTCCACATCCTTTGAGCCAATATCATCTGTTAATTCTACAATTCTCTTTTTGTGGATGTGAGTTGTTTCCTGAGGCTACTTAGCTCTTTAAACTAGTTCTCCTTGGCCCAGGCGTGGTTTTCCAACCCTGTGTCAAGAGAAGACTTCATCTCTTGGAGCTTTTTTTCCAATTGGGCCTTTTGAGCCTCAAAAATTTCCTTCTATTGTTCTAATTTTTTCTCATGTTGAGTGCACTGAGCTGCTAACTCTTAATCTTTTTGTTGCAAATTTTACTCTATCAAGGCCAATTGGCTATGATATTCCTGGTTCTTCACCCATAGCTCGTTGATTAGTGTGGGGTCAATGGATTGAGACTTCTTGAGTTCTTGGAGTTTTCTCCACTCCAACTCTTCTGCCATGCTTTTTATGATAAGCAGACAACTTATGCTTCTAGTATTTTTCCCTTGTTTCCAAGAAACTGACCCTTTCCTTCATAAGCTTTAGCTATTCCTCCTTTTTCTTTAATTGATGGCCAAACTTGAGGAAGTTAGTTGTCACCACCCATTGTGTTTCCTCCACGAGTTCTATCTTGTTTTGTGGTTGGGTTGTATTCAGATTGAGTCCCATGACATACATGCTATAATAATTCGACAACATCTCTCCTTGTAGTTTAGTAGTTTTTGAGTACATGGTGGAAAAATTGAGCATTCCTTGTGCCTCATTGTACACAATATACACTTTCAACTCTGTATCCCTTTTGTCATCCTTAGCCTTTTTATTTTTCATTCTAAGAGCTCACACTTGCTTTGTGGCTTCTCCCTAGGCTATGAATTTGGATGGCGATTGAACTAGCCCACCAGTAAAAGGTGCACCAAGAGGTAGGGAAAAATGGAATGTAAGTGTGGAAAGCCCCTATGTTTTCCTCTTTTGGAGAGTAACCATTTGCAGGGAGAAATAAGGGACTTGCTAGAGTTCAGTTTGTGAACTAACAGAAGGGCTCATTGGTTGTCACGATGATGGGGTAGTCATTGTAGAGTTTGTTTGATGGGCATATTGGGTCAGAATCAAGGTAGTAGAATCAATAAGGGTGATAATGGTGGTCAAGCCTTTAGAAAGAGAGGCAAGGAGAGATTGAGCAGCGACGACTAGTGTTAAGGTTCATGGAGGTGTTAAGATAGATGGCCTAGGCTGGGTGAATTAGGAGAAACCTCTGGAAAAAATTGTGATAGAGGAAGAGAAGGTAGGGCTGACAGTTGTTGTAAGGGGCCCTATGGAAATAAAAGAGGATACTAAAGATTGGGAAGTAAGAAAAGAAGGAGCAAACATTACCTATTGACTAGATGGTGGTAGTGGTTCACTCATTAATCGCTCCTCACTTATCGGGTGGGGTTCCCCCCAATTCTACAGTCTCTAGCTATTGTTGTCAAGACACTCTTGTTACTTTTGAGGCCCAGGTGAGTGTCTGTGAGGCTCTTGATATATATAGTCACACATTTGAAGTGACATAGGCAAGCTGCCCTATGGAATTATTCCTTTACTAGGTGGAGGACATTGATGTCTCAACTTCCTCTTCCACCTATTCTTTTTCTTCATCGGGGTCATTGCCTCTGCTAGCACTTGAGTAGGAAGAAAGATGCTCATCTTCTCACAACTTGTCAAATTATTCATCATCTGGTATGCTTTCATAAGGTGCATCAAGCTATTTTGTTTCTTAGTGATATACCCAAAGGGCTCTTATCCTTTCTATACTCCATTCTTCTTTTCTCAACCTATTAAACATGGCTTTTCCCATTTTGCAGTTCTCATCATACCCTATTGTAGTGAAGTAGAATCCATGCCATGGTAGCCTACTATCCTTTGTGGGAATATGAATAAGGTCAACCAATAATTCATCTGCATCCTCCAGCAGGCTACTCCTCTTTTCCCAGTAAGACCAAGAACTGTGAGTTACCTTGATATGCTCATATGGTAGATCATTGAAAGGGTTGTAATTCCATTTGTCATAGATCATTACCAACCCTAAATGAGCTAGCTTATCCTGCAACAATGGGTGTTTTTGCTTCTTTTTCATGGCTAATGTTTTGAAGCTTTGCAGACAGATGAAGAATCCCTTCCTCTTGGCTTTTCTACTACAGAAGGTAATATCAATAATGCACAACTACCAGAATAATTCAAGGGATAGCACTCGATTTGTAACACATGTCGAAAGGCGGAAGGGTTTCTTGGTGATGCCTCGCATTTGAATGAATGTAAAATTTTCTCTAAAAAACTAGTCAGATCTAGGAATGAAGTTCTGCATATACTCTATTTGTGTCAATCTGAGCTGATTAATACCATCCTCCCCTGGAAAATCTTGCAAAATCGGAGTCAAGAAATAATTTGAAAATGCATAATAGTCGAGAGTAAAAGAGAGGAGAGGGGTCTAGATAGAAACTAAATTTCTTCTATTTTATTAGTCAAAAATAGAAAACTTCACCTGCTTATCAAATAAATTAGGTTTTTTATACAAAAAAATATAGGCAAGATAGGAAGGAAATTTGAACTTCCATTTAGCTTGGTAATTGTTAATTTGCTCTATCATTTTCTTTGAGAGGTATTATGCAAAATCATACCAAAAGTAAGATTGTTTCCTGTGGAACTGGAAAGCTAGGCCCAATTGAAATGTGTGCACCTCTTGGTCGATGTACAACCGAAAACAAATGCCATCATTGAAAAGGCATCTTGCAAGTCTTCATTGAAAGCATCATGTTGTGCCAAAAATTTTGGTGGCTTCCCTGTTCTACTTCAATCCTTTGGGTTTCTTTGTTATAAAACTCCAAACCCTTATCCCTTGTGTTCCATATATGTTCCCCATGTTTAGGAGTGAATTCTTCTATTTTCATCCCTCTTTTCTTTTGATCTAGAATACACAACATATTCCAGATTGCACTTGGGGTGATATTAACTGACAAAGTTCAGCCCTCGATAGTGTTGGTGCTTGGTTTGAAATTTTTAATGGCCACATCAACTAATTCTAGGTAGTAGTGCACAGATGGGACCATATATTGAGGAAGCTCGCTAAACCATACTTTCTTTTCCATCAACATTATCTTTTTGGAAATTTTCATTCTTTCACAGGCCGCTTCCCTCAATCCTTTAGGCTTGTTTGCAAGAAAGGGATCATGAATATTATCCTAGTCCTCCTGAATTAAGTTCTGGTCTCTGTAGTTTTTGGGCTTCTCTAGCTCCTTTGTGTTTTCCCACTTTGGCTTGCTAGGAATACTAGGTGTTGCATAAGAAATATTTTCAAAGACACTGATGGCTAGTGCTCCTCGCATGGCTTTAGACACTACAACAAATCCCTGTGATTAGCTCCCTTTTTTGCTCCATTTTTTGCTTCCACCCATAGTTTTAATGTATTTTTCTCCAATATTTTGAAAAAGTCGGCCTATTTATCAAGATGGTGCCATTTTTGGAATTTTTGTGCTAATCAAAACAAGTAGGCACTAAATCAGGTGCTAATTAGTGTTGGGCTTAGCATTGAGTTTAGTGTTGAGTTTAGCGCCAGGTTTAGCATCGTGTTTAACTTCAGGTTTAGCACTAGGTTTAGCATCGAGTTTAGCACTGGGTTTAGTATCAAATTTAACATCAGGTTTAGGGCCTAATTGTTCTGATCTAGTATGGATTAGGGGTTTTAAAACAAAAAATCCTTCCCTAATATTCATTGGCCTTCAATTGCTTGCCTACATTTCCATTGCATCTAAAGATCCCTCAACCCTCAACCCTAATCCCTCAACCCTCAACCTTAAGCCCTAAACCCTCAACCCCTATACCCTCTACCCTATACATTGGACCCTCAACCCTAATCCTTCAACCATATACCCTCAAACCTATACCTTAAACGCTCTACCCTCAACCCTTAACCATCAATCCTAAACCTTTAAACCCTAAACCCTTAAACCTTCTACCCTCTATGTACCGACCTCAACCCTAATCCATCAACCCTATACCCTCAACCCAATACCTTGAACCATCAATGCTATAGGTCCTCAACTCTAAACCGGCCTCTATCCTCTACCCTCAAGTACCCAATACCATCTACCCTTAACCCTCAACCCTTAAACCCTTAAACCCAAGTAAGTAAACTCTCTACCCTAATCCTCAACCCTCCACTTAATTCTCAACCCTTTAAACTTTCAACCTCTACTCCTCTTCTACCCTCTTACCTCAACCCTCAACTCCTTAAACCCTAATCCTTCTAATTTCTATACCTCTACTCCCATACATTGACCTCAACCCTAATCCTTTAACCATATACCCTAGTCAAACCTATACTCCTAAATGATTTTTTACTCCTCAACCCTAACTATCAACCCTAAACCCTTACACTCCTAGGACCCTAAACCCTCTAAAAACTTTCTACACTCTACCCCTCAACCCTAATCCCTCAACCCTATACTCAACCTAATACCTCTAAACTATCAACCCTATAGTCCTCAACCTATATACTCAATTCAGAATCTCTACCGCATACATTGATCTCAAACTCATATATCTTTGTCCCTCCTCTCCTCTTCTAATCTGCTTTCTATCTCTCTTTCTCCCTCCATCTCTCACTCCATCCCTCCCTCCCTCTCTACCCTAACTCTTCAACCCTAAAACATCAAACCTTAAACCCTAATCCCAAGAACCCCTATACCCTCTACTCCTATACATTGCACCTCAACCCTAATCCTTCAACCATATACCCTATAGTCAAACCTATACCCTAAATTTTACCCTCAACTTTAACCCTCAACTCCTAAACCCTAAACTTTTCTACCCTCTACCCTCAATCCTAATCCCTCAACCCTATACCCTCAACCCAATACTCCTAAAACCATCAACCCTATGGATCCCTTGCTACACTTGATCTACTTCTCAATTATTAAGCCTCTAACCTATACATTGGATCCTCAACCATCATATATATTTGTCCTTTCCTCCTCTTATAATATACTCTCTATCTCACTTCTCCCTTCATCTCTCGTGCCATCCATCCCTCCCTCTCTACCCTAATACCTCAACCCTAAACCATCAACCCTTAAACCCTTATCCCTCAACCCCTATACCCTATACATTGGACCCTCAAACTTATACCCTAAATGCTCTCTACTCCTCACTCTAAACCCTAAACCTTTCTGTACCAATTCTCAACCTCTAAACTATATTCCTCCAACCCTATAGGGCCTTAACTCTATACCCTCAATTTTCAACCTCTACCCTATATACATTGATCCTCAACCCTCATATATCTTTTCTTTTGTCCTCCCTTTGTCTCTAGTCTCCAATCTATCTCACTTCCCTCCATCTCACTCCATCCATTCTCCTCTCTACCCTAATCCATCAACCTCTAAACCATCAACCCTAAACCTCTTAAACAATCAAAATAAACCATAAACCCTCAACCCTCAACCCTCAACCCTCAACCTCTTGGACCCTAGGACTTAAACTCCTTAAACTAGCTCTAGCCTCTAGCCTCTAGCTTCCTACTCTTTCATCTCTCAACCCTCAACCCTTAAACCCTAATCCCTCAACCCCCAGTATACCCTGTACCCTATACATCCCTTGGTGTGACTACAAGGGCCTAAAAATTCAACTATATCCCTTTTGTACATTTTATGGCATAATACACCTCATTTTTGCATTCAATCATCTATAAATTTTCCCATGCTTAAAATTTTTGAGTAAAGGATAAATTTTTTTTTTTAAAGGATAATATGAAGATAATAGTATGATCTTAAATTTGAGAATTAATAGCATTTGAATTAAATGGAATTTTTATCTTCTTTTCAATTAAGAATTGTAATATTTAATTTGTAAAATATTATAAAATAAATAAATAATTTAATAAAATTTATATGTTGAATATTAATCATTATTTAGAATTTATTTTTTCACAATAATAATATGAATGGTTTGGAAGAAATGCAAGAGGCAGATCTATTTTAATTAAAAAAAATCATAGGGTGCAAGGAATCTAATGTAATATCACAATCACACAATTTTTTTAAATTATAATAATTAAAATCATAATTTAATGATTAAATTATATATTTAATTCATATTCATTTTAGTTTTATTTAAATAAATATTTTTCTATATATATTTTAAAATTAAAATTAATAATTGTTAAAGATATTTTTCATATTTTTATTTTATATAAAATAACATCAATAGTTTTTAATTATTAATTGAACATACAAATTAATAAATTTAATAGATAATAGTAACTTTTTATTATAAAATATATGTATTTTGTTTTCTAAATTTGTTTGAATATTAAAAGATTCAATGATTAAACATATACACTATACGTGATTGTGTGGGAGTTTTTTCACATCAATATTTTTTCCACCATGATGAGTTAGAACAAAATACCCAAGCCCTAATTTTCAACTCTCATTTTCATTTGGTTTTTTTAGCTCACTTCCCATGCACATTCCACCATCATTAGGGTTTGAAACCTCAAGCTTTCTGAAGGAGTCTCTATCGATTTTCTTGCCGCTTTTGAGAGTTTTCTTCACAGAATTTTTTGTTGAGGCCAAATCAGGTAAAGCTTTCATGGTTCATCATTTGTTTCCACCTATATGAATGTGTTTTCAAAGACATTTCTTCTCGGGCTCTCATGCATTTTTCTCTTGCTTTACTTTGTCGACACCTTTCTTGTCTTGACGCTAACATCAAATCACTTATGGAGCTCGCATTTGTTTGAACAAAAAGAAGTCAAATTCTCTATATCTTACCTTTGTTTTATGTCAAAAAAAGCTCGATTTGGACTCAATAGATATGAATGAATGGGTTTTTTGTTTCTACCATGCATCCTTTTTTTGAAACCCTTCTATCTTGGCTTGACTTCTCTAGACTTAGCTCACTAGCAAAAGAAATGAAACAAATCATACTCTCCATATTTGGTTTGATCAAACGATGAAAGTTTTTTTTTATTTCTCCATTTTTTCTCTTTCTTGGTGATAGCTTGGTCGTGACCTCTCTAGAATATTTTTTCTATTTCTAAAAAGAACAGGGTGTAAACTTTTCTTTATTATATTTTTTAGCCTAAATGGAAATCGTGCTAAATGACTCTATTTTTTTTCCCTCAAATGCATACACCAAATTGTTAACAGTCAAGCTTTGCAGTGATATTGTCAAATATAGTAGAGGATACACTATCAAGCACAAACAAACAAACAAACAAAACTTCCTACTAGCTAAAAAAAAGACCAATATTCCATTGCAATCTTGAGGTTTGAAGGGAAAATAAATGAATGCTTACTTTTGGCTAACATAGAGACTAATAATTTTACATCAACAAGGGAGTGTTAAACAAATTGAACAACACATGGCTCCAAAAAAAAGTGCCAAGTGATAAAGAAAGCTACCACTTACTGAATAACAAGCATCAATACAAAGCTTGAAAATTTTTGATGCAATGCAAGGGAGGTCTTCAAATCAACCAAACTCAAATTCTCTTGTTTGACACAAACTTTACCCAAATTCTCTTCACTGTACCATGATTTCACAAGGCCAAAAAAGACTCCAAACCACCAAAAATTGATTCCAACTATCACCTGACTTCTACTACACCTTAAACATCATTTATTTGATAGGTTCAAATCAACAAAACACTCAGAAAACTCTATTTCATCGGATTCACAAATTCTTGCATTCAAGGACTTAAACTCTTGTAGTAGTCCATATAGTTGAAATCGGGTAAATTTTCAACATAAAATTGAATATCCTAAAAAAAAAAAAGATTCTAGAACCCATTTGGGCCTTCTAAAACATATCTCAAAACCAGCTATGGTTACTTCGACCAAACTCTTCAAATCTGGACTTCACCACTGTCCTACAAGGCCAAATTTGACCTATTTTTTAAAGAAACTACTCTTAAAACTTGCTGCACCTCTAATTTTCTTCTGGTAATCCACTTATCAGGTCTCAAAACCTCAAAATATACCTTTCGCTTCAACAAAAACACTTTCTAAAACACCTAATTGCAAAACGCTCACTTTATGTCCTTCCAAGGAGGGTTTTTTGAAAAACTATGATCTAGGCCTTAAAACACTTGGACACCACTTCTACAATGCTTAAATATGTCTACAAACACCTAAGAAACCTTCATAAATTTCTTTCCCCACAAATTTCTCACTTTTCCATACTAAAACCTCACAATTTCACTCTTTTTCACTCAAAAATCACTCATTTTTGCAACTAGGCTTCATGCCCATTGACCTCAAATGACCTGCCCCTACTCCCTCAAGCCTATAAAAAACTAATCATACATTAATATACCCATTACACTTATTAAAAGTAGTTTACAAAAGGTGGAATAGGTGAAACTCCATTTAAGGCCTTAAAACCCTTCTATGTACAAATTCAGACCAGTTTTATGTAGATCAATAATAAAATTTGTTAAAGTCAATGTAGAGACTCCAAGTATGATGAAAATAAAATCTAGGTACATCCCACACCTGTTCCAAGCACTTGTAGAGAAATAAGGGCTTGTACTGATTTGTACCAATGCTTGAAATTGCTAAAAATGTTACAAAAATCAGAAATTTCTATAAAAACAATGGCTTTTGGCTTTCTAATTTTGACTAAAAGGTTATCAAGGTAGGTTGAATGTTAGTTTTATTGTGTTGATTCATTCTTATAAGTGGAATAATTTATAAAAAGGTCATTGATAATGTCTTAGGTGAATAGGAGGGTCAAAAGTGAAAATATTGCAAATATGCAAAAAGTTGTCAACAATAAACTTGTAAAAAAGCAAAATTTGTAAAGGCCAACGGTTAGTTGGGGTTTTAAAAGTGGTTGGTTAGTTTGGGGATTTATTTTTGGGTTGTAAAACATTTAAAATACATGTACACCTCGTGATGGGGGTTGGCAAGTTGGATTTTGAAAGAAATACCACCAAATTTATTAGTTTCTTTGCATAAATTCTATTTTTTCAAGAAATCTGCTGCTACAAGCTAAATTTCTTATGTGTAAAAAAGTACCATGGCCCAAGGGTGATGGAAATTTTTGAGAAAATGTGTTAGCTTTCATTTGAATCAAGTGGGAGGTTCTAATATTGAGTTTTGAGTGACATATCTTCATTTTTTCCCCTTTTAGCCGAGTTCTGATTACTAATGTAATTTCAATGTTTCTTATGATGAAGCAAAGATGAATGATGTTTTTTTCTCTCTAAAATCACAATTACTTAATTTGAGAAATTTTTTATTAACTTACTACCACTCTTTCATATGATTTGATGGATATTTATATTGGTTAAATCCACCAAGATGTGTATCATACTTCACTCAAAGGCTTGATCTCATACATAAGCATGGGTTCATAATGCATTTTCCATGGTTTTGATGTTGAAGGTGCAGATTTATTAGGGTTTTTCCTCTAAAATAGTGCACCTTTATCCCTTTAGTGCTGGGTGAAGATCATCAATCACTTTTTGATCTTAAAACTTGCTAGACGGAGGAGGCTAGTGGCATTTCCACCTCTAAAGTGAGCACCCTTTAACAAATTTAATTCTTATCAAGTTGGCCATCGATCACTAATCAATATGCCCTTTTTTGGAACTGGAGCTTAGTTTTCTTTGGTTTCAACCACACAAAAATGTGCCCTAACTTTCTATTTTTACTTGTTTGGAAGAATTCACTTAGATCATTGCTATTGTTTCTAATTAGGCAAATAACTCCATGTTGGGCCAAAAAAAATGTGGCAAGGGAAAAGATTATTTTTTATTCAAACCTCATGCCTTAGCCATTCCATAGTCCTCTTTTTTTCATCGTAGTCAACACCAATCGAGAAATTCATTGTTTTCTTCTCTTGCATACTATTATTTAAATGCCATCTTTTATCAGACTTGTTGATAATCACTTCTCTCTATCTTAGCAAAGAAAAGATAATGCCAAGATGACTTAAAAAACTGGCTACGAGAACCACAATTGATTGGATGGATATAAAATCAAAATTCAAATGATGACAAAACAGAGCACAAGAGATGAGTTTCATATGGGTACCAACATGAGGATAGGTTGTATCTATTTACATTTAAGTTCTATATATTGATCTATTTCATTTAAAAAAATATATTTTAACCCAATAAGATTGAATTTCATCATGAATCCTCATTTTCAATCATCAAGCCATTGGAAGGAACATTGTTTCCTTTTATTTTATTCCTGACATTGTAGCAACTAAAGGTTTTCATGTTATTTTCAAAATTGTTGGTTATTTGATGCTAGCTTAACTTTTCTTGCAATGGTTGTATATAGGATGAAAACAATAGCCATATCAAATTCATTTTTTTTAAGTCCTACTCTGTCAAGGTTAACAATCTCAATCTCACTAATAGTGATTACTAAGAAAGGTAATTCCACTAACTCTATCAAATAGTTTACCATAGGAACAATAAAAGTAGATGTGGTGAAGGAGCACATGTTTGATTTCTTGCCTCCATGAGGCCAAAATGTAATAAGTGTTTAAAGAGTGCTAGGTGTTCATTTAATAAGTTTTATTAAACCATTTTAGAGGTGTTTGAGTCTTAGGAAGTTATATTTTAAGTCACTTTTCAAATAATGTTCAAAGTTGTTCCATATTGAAAAATTGTCAAAAAGTGAAAAAAAAAAGTTGTCACAATGTAAAAAATTGACAAATAATGGAAGTTCAAGGGTAATAGAAGTTATTTGAATAGTTTTAGGCAGTTGGAGAGCCTTTAATAAGGCTTTGTGAGTTGTTTGTAAGGGTGGCGGAAGAGAAAATTGAAGATTTGTAATGAAGAAATCATATTTTCATTATTTTTCCACTTCCTTCCTTCTATTTTGATGCATGTTATGGTCTGTACAACCCATTTCATGGCCTAAGATCACATGGGATTGAAATAATGTTTAATCTACTTTATTTTGGCTTTTGTTTCATTTAATTTCATTAAGAAATGTGAAAGTTATTGTGTTTTTGGTGAAGATAGCAAATCCAAAAAATGTTTTCTAGAAATTGCAGTTAGAAAACATGTTAGTACAAGCTTGTATGGACCTAAAACTTAGATGGATGGAAATATCTTGATGTCGTGGAAAAACTTTCTTTTTACCAATAATTTTTATAATGCCATTTAAAGGGTCAAACAATCCAATTTCTAAAAATTGTCCTGAACATAGGGTTTTTGGGGTTTGTATACAAACAAAATGTGTTTCTCTTGATTTGTATGGTAAGAACTCCTGATTTTTGGTGAGAAGGTTTATATTAGTACATTATTTCATTTTCTAAAGAATTAGACTAAAATATGGTGGTTATCATATGAAACCATGAAGCCCTAGGTCTGTATTTTGGGAAAAATTTGGAAAAGTGATTGTGTACATAGTTGTTTTGAGGAATTTGATTATGGTGAGTGAAGTTTTCTTGATTCTCATTATTTATAAGGGAAGTTTAAAGGTATTGTGAGACTTCTCCAATCATGGTTTGGTGATGTCATAGGTTTTAATCTTTTTTTTATTGACTGATGAGACAGGGCAACCTATTGACAATGATATTTAAGAATGGAAAATGAGTTTTTTTTTGAATGGTGATTGATGAATTATCATGAACAAAGGATGGGAAAGAGTATAATATGTTTTTGCATGTATAATAACACATGTTTGTGGCATTGAAAGGGGGAAAATGGACTTTGGGTATGTATTTTCAACAAACCCTCATGAAACAAGTAAGGAGTTGGAATGGTGAGGGTTTAGAATATTGATTCATTAATGTAGGGATCTCCTGATGAAGTTTGTTGTTTTTGAAATATTTACATTTTTTGAGTGTCTTGAATGGTATTGGAGCCATGTTGGAAGTCTGAGTTATCATTTGGTGTTGAGTGTCCAAATTTACAAGCTTAGGAATCTATAAGTTTGAGTTTGAGTTCATTGTTTTGGTGATGTCAAATGTGTTTTAAGGAAACTACAAGTAGTTGCATGGCTTAATATCATATTGGTTGTGTGGAATCAAGTGTTTTTTGTGAAGTGAATGATGAGTTGGGTTGTGATCCCCCTAGCACTACATCAAGGTGCTTTGAAAGGAACTCCATGAAAACCAAGCTCTCTAAATGGTATATCAAACTCTAGTTCAAAATATTTAGATGAGGTTGCTCCCATAGCTCTGTTACTCGCTTGAAAAATCCTAGAAACTCTACATTGATTTTAATTTTCATGTCCCTCTCTTGTTTTTCTTCCTCACTTTCATCAGGATCATACATTGACCTTCTTTCCCCTCCCAAATTTTGGACCACATCCATTACCTCCACATAAAACTAGACATCCTTGGTCTTCTTGGTTCACAACATTATATGGTCATGCAAATGAAAATGAAGCAAAGTAATCATCTCCTTCTCCCACTGGCTGGAAGAATGCATGCTTAATGTTTTGATACATGATATCAGACCTCTTATGCTCTCATGGTTGAATACTGAAATCCATTATGGTGGGCCTCCAAAGTTCTAGTCATCTTTCTTCCTCTTTCAGCAAATGTTGGAATATTTTACTAATGCTTATTAGAATTGTTGCATGTTTTACATCACTAGAATGACATATTGGATGTAACTTTTATGAAATTTTATTATAGTATGTGCACTTTAATATGATGTAATATGATTATGGTTTCACTATTATATAATATCCTGAGATAAGATCGAATAACCATAGATGATGATGGATTATACGGCCAAAAGATACCGAGGTCGATGATGACTTATGATGATGACGCATGGTGATGATGATGATGATGATGAGGTAGTTGTTGGTAGTAGTTAGTGACATTCGAGATCATATAGACCCATCATTGATCATTGTTGATATATCGTTATGATGCCTCTTTGTTACTATCCTATGTATCATTTTCATGGCCTACAATACCATATTATTAAGTCATATCATCTTTGACATGTATCATCTTTGAAATATATCATTTGGACATGTATCATTTTGACTTGTATCATTTTGAGTTATATAATTTATCATTTTTACTTATATCATTTGTACATGTGTCATTTTGACTTATGTTGACTATTGGACATGTATCATTTTGACATGTTATTAATCTAGTGGCTTATTTAACTCACTTTATAAATGATGATCATATTATTAATAATTATCTTGTTATTTAATCGTATGAGTTAAATAATTAAATTACTTACTCTATAATCATATGAGTTATTTAAGAGGCATGATATATTTAATTAATTAAATTGAAGTAAAACATATTATTTAATTTACTTACTCTATAATCATATGAGCTATTTAAGAGGCATGCTATATTTAACTAATTAAACTGAAATAAAACATATTAAATTAATAAATGGAAGCAAAACAAGAAGCATTTTTAGAAGCAAAAAAGGAAGCAACAATGGAAGAAAAATTAGAAGCAAACCAGAAGCACTCTTGGAAGAAAAACTGGAAGTAAAATCAGAAGCAAAATTGGAAGCAAAACTAGAAGCAAAATTGGAAGCAAAACCAAAAGCAAATCTGGAAGAAAAACCTGAAGAAAATATAGAAGAAAAACTAGAGGCAAACCTAGAAGCAAAACCAGAAGAAAAACCAGAAGCAAACATGGAAGCAACATAAGAAGCAAAACTAGAAGCAAAATTAGAAGCCAAACTAGAAGCAACAAAAAATTGGCACTAAATCCGGCGCTAAACTTGGCGCTAAACCCGATGCTAAATATGGTGCTAAATCTAGTGCTAAATTTGACACTGAAGAAAACATACCATTTTGCGCTAGCAGAAGTTACCAATTCATGAACTCAAATACACTAAAAGTTGGCGCTATTTTAGGTGCTAATTGCCTATTTTGTTGTAGTGAGATAAGCTTCACGTCACCTCTCCCCTAGCTTTTTGGCTTGAGCTTTCTACCATTTTTTATTTGCGAGAAGCTTTTTCTTAGCTTCATTTTTTTTGAAATTTTACCTCAGCTCTAGTTGTTCGCTAGAAATTGCTTTTTCTCTAGGCAACATATTTGAAAAGACCTTTTAAGTGCTTAAAGATTTCAAAAGCAATACTTAGCTATTTTTTTTCAAGGTGGTAGACAGGAGTTACCTTTTTTGCATTTAATTTAGCATGTACCACCAACCCTTTGGCTTTTGTGAGATGAATCACTTGCCATTTTGATTTGACAAGAATTCATAATTACAATTAGCAATCATATTGTACAATGTGATTTTCTTGGAATTTGAGCTAACGCTTTGCTAGTATCTTAAGCATTCATATGGGTTGGCAAGTAATATCCCAAAAGGAATGATTAAGCCAAAAATGCAATCATTGTTTGAAAAGATATGAGCTCTACCTTGGAATAAGAAAAACACCTAGAGAATGACACCTTAGTCTATGGTTGTGCATATCACCGTTGATTGCTGCCACTAGCTTAGGCTAATTGATTAGCCCTTATTAGTTTTGCACGCAACATGACATACTCAGTAGATTCAATTGGGTGGGAAATTTGAGCAAGCTTAGGCATGACTTTCAAGTTGGTACTCAATTAACATCATGTTTATGGTAAGCAAATTACCATGCATTTCCTCACTTTTTCTATAAATAGGCACCTAAGTAGTAGTGAAATCACATTTAGTGATTTGAGAAAAGTTATCAATAAGTAATTGGCTTAGCAGTTTAGCATTAGTAGTTGTGTAGCATTTTCATAGGCTAGAATTAGGTACTTTGCAAGGATAGTTCTAGGATAGTTGCAGAGTGATTACTAGCATGAACACCCCAATTAGGGTAGTGTTTCATAAGTCTCAGACTACTTTCTTAGGTGAGATTTCTACCAGGTGCTTAAAAAGGATGACAAAGAATAAACACTCACTGGCTATCATAGCCATAAAATGGGTCTTGGGATGGGACTTCCTTGAGGATGAGGACAAATATAGAGTTTTTATAAAAGAGGGTAAAAACTTTATTGAATCATAACAGCATTACAAAGTCCAAAGAGGGAAGCCACAAGGGGCCAAAACAACAAGAATTAATTCACACCCAAGAAGCACCTCATATCCTCAGCAACCCACTCCTCAAGAACAGGGGCCATATCAACAGGGAGATTGCTCCAATCATCCACAGACCAAGAATCAGTCTTTTCCGACGCCCATCTAGCCAGCCCATCAGCCACCCTATTCCACTCCCGTGGAATATGACGGAAAACAATGGACTCCAAGGTAGAGCACAGAGAAATAATCTGTTTGACAACCACAGCTAGCTGCCAATTCACATCCTCCAAATTTTGATTATTCAACATATCAATAACCACCTGAGAATCAGCTTCACAAACAATCCACCGCCATCCAAGGGAAACCGCACGCTCAACCGCCAAGAGAATAGCGCTAGCCTCCATAAGATTATTAGTTTGCAAACCACGATACATAGAAAAGAAGAAAACCACCACTCCAAGGCTATCTCTACCAATACCACCAACCCCAGCATGCCCAGGGTTACCCCTAGATGACCCATCTGTATTAATTTTCAACTCCCCTAGAGCAGGTGGGCACCAAAAGCCCTCACGAGCAACCCTCTCATGCCCACGCCTACGATGCACTTTGCTCAAAATACACTTCTCCCCTGTGGCAAGACCCAGGGAATTTACAACACCCAAGTCCCCAGGATCAATCGGCACAGACAGGTCACACTTTGCAGTCAAAGTCTCCAGCAAAGCCCCAAGAATTCGCCTCCAAAGTTGCCCCACGAGCAATTTTTTATCCAAGAATATTCTTCTGTTACGTTCCAACCAAATTTGCCAAACAATCAAACTAGGACCAATGCTCGAAGCAATTTTAAGAAAAGAGGTTGTAGCAGGAGAAGAACCCTGTCTCTTCCAAAAATCCTCCAAAGAAGAGACATGGCAGCACGGTAAGCTCCAAAGATTCCACCAATGATGCCAGATAGTCTTAACAAAAGAACACTGAAAAAAGAGATGTGATAAGCATTCATCATGCTGACCACATAGAATGCACATGGAGGGGCCCTGGAACCCACGTTTGCAAAGATTATCCCAAGTAAGACACTTACCTTGAACCACGAGCCAAGAGAAAAAATTACACTTAGGCCAAGCAAATTTATTCCAAGCATGCTTCCACCAAGAAACCTGGGAGCTTCCAAAGACCTGTTTATCCAAAACCTGATAACCAGAGGCAACCGAAAATTTTCCTTTCAAGTCAGGTCCCCAAGCAAGCACATCAACCCCTTGGAGAGAATTACAGACACGACTCGATAAAATCTTAGCAAGCTCTTGACGATCCTCCACTGCACCACCAGGAGGCCAATCCAAGGGGCTCTTCCACCTAGACACAGAAATTTGACCCAAAGATTGTTGAGATTTAAAATCTGCCACATGACTCCAACCCGCCTCCACAAAAATTGGCACAAATCTTGGAGATGGGGATGAGATGACACAATGGGTGGGTATCCATCCCAAGAATCATACCAGAAAAGAGCATCTCGACCCCCATTACAAATCCAAAAAAGTCCCTGTTTAACCAACTTGGCACCACGTTTAAGGGTACTCCAGATCACAGAGCCTTTCCCCTCCATACTAAACCTTGATACCTCCCTACTTTCTACTGCCCCCAAATATTTGAAGGTCAGAATTTTAGCCCAGCACATATGCTGTTGAGAGCACCAACGCCAATACAACTTAGCAGCCAAGGCCTGCCCATTCAAATCAGCCCGCCGTAGACCAAGACCCCCCTCCTGCTTTGGCCTACAAACAACATC
The DNA here is from genome assembly GCA_007258455.2 of Sequoia sempervirens. Classification (NCBI taxonomy): domain Eukaryota; kingdom Viridiplantae; phylum Streptophyta; class Pinopsida; order Cupressales; family Cupressaceae; genus Sequoia; species Sequoia sempervirens. The sequence continues at coordinate 5,734 of VDFB02149283.1, read as the reverse complement.
CCACTTCACCAGACTCCATTTTCTATGAAGAAGATTACCAGCCCACAGAAATTGACGAGACAATTTCTCGAAATCTCTAATAAAATTTGAAGGAGCAGAAAGAACAAAGCATTTATAAATAGGAAGAGCCTGGACCACCGACTTTAAAAGAGTCACTCTACCTGCTGAAGAAAGCCACCTGCAAGTCCAATGACTGACCAATCCTCGAAACTTATCAAGAGTCTCTTGCCAAAACCTTTTGGGGAGAGAGCGAACAGCAAGAGGGATTCCAAGATAGGAAAAAGGAAGCGAACCAATCTGAAACCGAAGGATACCAGCAATTCTCCTTTGAATACCTTTAGGAGTGTGGAAGAAATATATGAAGGACTTCCCCTCATTTATGCGCTGCCCAGAAGCCGCCAAGTAACTGTCCAAGACACTGCGCCAATTGAGAGCCTCCTCAACCTTAGCCCTGCCCATCAAAGCAGTATCATCTACAAATTGCAGATGAGACTGAGGGGGAATACCATCTCCCCAACTCCATCCCTGAAGCAAGCCACTAGCAACCTGAGCACGAATGAGTCTTCCCAGGCCTTCCGCAAGGAGGATGAATAAGTAAGGAGATAGGGGATCTCCTTGCCTAAGGCCTCTAGAAGCACCAAACAAACAAGTGGGCTCACCATTGATAAGCACCGAAAAGGAGGAGGAAGTGACACAACTCCTAACCCATTCAATCCAACCCTCAGCAAAGCCAAAAGCTCCAAGGATTTTAAATAGAAAACTCCATTTAACACGATCATATGCTTTAGCCATGTCTAACTTGATAAACATAGATTTATCTTTTGAGGATTCCATAGAATGGATGGCCTCAGCAGCAATAACTACCCCATCCATGATCTGTCTTCCAGCAACAAAACCCCCCTGCTCTTCAGAAATTAAGTCATCAAGCCAAGGCTTCAGCCTTTCTGCGATCAACTTAGTAATAATTTTATACACAACATTACATAGAGCTATAGGCCTAAACAAATCCAAGGAGTTAGCTCCCACCTTCTTAGGAATAAGAGCTAAAAATGTAGCATTTAGGGACTTCAACATTTGTTTATGCATAAAGGATTCTTGGACAACCTCTAAAAGGTCCAATTTAACCACTTCCCAGAACTCCTGAAAAAATTCAATGGGAAATCCATCAGGCCCAGGAGCTTTACCTTTCTTCATCTGGAATACAACCTTCTCAAGCTCCGACAAGGTAATAGGAGCAAGCAATGATTCATTCATTTCATTAGTCACCAGCTTCGGGATACAATCTAAAATTTTAGCTTCATCCTCCTCCGCAGGAGGCGAATCCTCAGAGAAAAGGGTAGAGAAATATCGAATGCATTCAGCTGAAATAGAGGCTGAAGAGGACAAAGATTCCCCATTAGGCAACAGAATAGAAGAAATAGCATTACCTTGTCTCCGATCCTTAACTGAGTTATGGAAGAAAGCAGTGTTTCGATCCCCAGCCTGGAGCCATTCAATACGAGACTTTTGTTTCCAAAAAATCTCTTCTCTTAACTCCCATTCCTCAAGCTCTTTTGTTGCAGCAACCTCTAATAAACTCAGCTCCTCTGAGAGGCCTTGATCTCGAATTTGTCTGGTAATTAGGTCTAGATTATCTCGCGCCTTTTGCTTTTCCTGAAATAAATTACCAAAATGCTGCCTATTCCATCTTTTCAATCTGTATTTAACATACTGGAGCCTCTTTGAGAAAGAGTACATGGCAGTGCCATATGCTGGCTTCCCCTGATCCCACCAACTAGGGAGCAAAACATGAAGAGATTCATCCCTAAGCCACATGAGTTGGAACTTAAAGGTCTGTCTAGCACACCGTTGAGGCACATCAACCACTAGCTTAATAGGCCAATGATCAGAACCACGACCATCCAGAATTTCAGAGCTTATCAACCACCTATCCCCCACCCAAAAACTAGACACCAAAAATCTATCAAGTCTTTCAGAAATAGAGGCATCACCAATTCTCCTATTATTCCAAGTAAAAAGACCATTGCCAGGCTTGATATCCACAAGATTCAAAGCAAAGATATTATCTTGGAGCAATAATGCAGAAGCCTCCAACCTTGCAATACCACCTCATTTCTCTGCAAGCTCCGTGATAGCATTAAAATCACCTCCAATAATCCAAGGATGGTAGGGAAATAAGCTGCGAACTAAACGAATGTTGGACCAAAAAAGTTGCTTGCCCTGCAACTCCATAGGTGCATACACATTGGAGAAGAGAACAATTTCCCCTAACATAAAACAAGAGGCCACCATGGAAAGGGAGGACCTAAAAGACACCCACCAAAGGGGGAAAATCTTACGCGGGTTCCATAAGCATGCCACCCGCCAGAAGACCCTTGAGCACCAATGCATTGGCATCCACCATTCCCCCATAACTTAGGAACTAAATCCATCATACCCTCCACAGAGAGCTTAGTCTCCTGCAAAAAAAGAACATCAGGCGAATGACACCTAATCAAATCCCGAACAGCTTTTTGTCTAGGGCCACTGTTCAAGCCCCTAACATTCCAAGAGAGAACTATCATTTCGAGGGGCATGAAAAATGCGAATCCAGAGTCTTGACTGACCCTGACTCCACCAAAGTCTCCCCTATCATCTTAATCTTTTCCTCATCCTTCTTCCTTCCCAGCTTAGAAATTTTCTCCGGCCCCCCCTTCTTGAGAACTTTTTGCAGAACACCCAACTGAGAGGATGCCTTAATATTCTTCTTGCCCACCTCCGGACCAACTTTTTGCAAGAGGTGAACCTTATCTACACTATCTTTCACTACCTCAGCACTACCACCCAACTCATCCTGAACCTCCATTTGACGATCTGTCCCTAGAGCCAAAGTCCCATCAGTAAGCGGAGCCATAATCACCTCTGAGTTGAGCAATACCTGACTAGGATCTTTCCCAACCTCATCTAAGCATGGCACTCCCATACCCCCCTCCTGTTGGGGAGCAAGCATTGCCTCAACCGAAGGGCCATGCTGATCAATATCCAAAGTCCCATGATCTAGATCCAAAAATCCTGGGTTCACCTCCTGTTGACTAAGATCCTCTAGCACCTCAAACCTGTTGAAGGTGTCCTCCTCCTGCCTGTCCTTCAAAGTCCTTTTATGACCTTTATTTCTGTTTCGGCCTCTAACGGGAATAAATCCATCTTCCCTACCACCAGAACCCTGAATGGGGTCCTTGCCCTTATCCACCCTAGGTGGATTAGCTGAAGGTTGAGAAGAATGAGCCTCCAAAGGCTTGGCCTTTGGACATCTGCGCAGGAGGTGACCATACTCATGACAGAAACGACAACGGAAGGGAAGTGTTTCATAATCCAGCTGTTGCACCCATGAATAATCTCCTGCACTCACTTCTAACGAGTCTGGCAATGGCTTACTTAAATCAATTTCTACACAAAACCGGGCAAAAGTCATTACCTTTTTGAATTGTGTTTGCTGAGAAGAACCCACAGGTTTCCCCAGCTTCGAGGCTAATAGGCACAACACATCCTCTCGCCAGCATTCCACAGGGAGCCTTGGAAGACGAACCCAAACCGGAACCTGATTCGGAAGTTCCTCCACCGGGTTGAAGCCAGCATGCCATGGCTTAATGAATACGCCCACCTGGTTATAAAAATACGGCCTCCCTTCAAAAATCCTATTCCGATCAGCCAAGCAGTCAAATGTAACCATGAAGTAGTTATTTGCCAGGAGGCGGATCTCCATCTCTCCCTCAGGCACCCATGTCTTTTGAGCCCACATATCCAAGAATTGCAAAGAAATTTTCAAACCTAAGAATTTGCAATAAAGAGAATGTCGTGCATAATAATCAATGTCTTCAGCCAACATCTCCATTGGAATGACTACACTCGGCCTCTCTTTACACCGTTCGAGGCACCCATTAATCTTTAGAATTCTAGGCCCCCCTTCCGAGCCCATCTCGCCTTTCTCAGGTTCCACCGAAAAAAGATTATTATCAAAAATCTTTGGACCCTGTGGAGAGGGTTTCGAACCAAAAGCATAACGAAAATCCATATTGGGACAAACCCTAGAAGATTCTCCAATATCCATCAAAGAGCACACAATGCAACATGAGCAAGCAAGGCCAAAATAAAACCAAGAGCCCTTCAATGAAGGCACACTCCACTGGACACCAAGATCGCAACCCCCCAACCCCAGAATACACACCTGCTTCAAAAGAAAAAAAAACCTCCCCTCGAACAACGTAAAAACCCACCCCCAAGAAGCTTCAGAGAAGAAGAGAACAGATCCGACCCCCAACTACACATGCAACCACCAAAAGACCACATGCAGGCCAAGCCTAGATGGTTGTGGCCTCATGCAGTGCTTGCAGAGCCATCCTCCACCCAATGCCAATTGACTAGATCCTTTCACATGGATATTCATTTTGGAAAGCTGAACCCATTTTTTGAAAACAAAATGGATATCCATTTTGAAGACCTCGAGGAAAAATATAGAGTTAACACCGATGTGCTTGCATTTTTTTTCCTCCATGTTGGACATAGGAGTTCCCAAGTTGTTGATTTCACATCTAGTAAAGGAAATTTTTCCCAAGAAGTACCTAAACGGCCTCGGGGAGGTAGTGGCAAACGTTGCACATGGTAGGGGAATCTCAACTATGAGTGACCTTAGAAGGTTTATTGAAGAGGATGCGGTTGTGCCATGGTTACCATTTTTGAGTGGATTTCATCTCTAGTAGCAAGATGAGCACCGCTAGAGGGTCACTTGAGCCTACCATTTCCTATTCCATATCTACAATGTGGTACCATTCTATGAAATTGACTGGGACACAGACTTCAGGAACCTATTGTTCCCTTTGCCTGATTTTTCTCCTTTGGATGATGTTGTCACTTCTGATGATGCCCCTATGGATGAAGATATTGTGGAAGTTGTTGTTGATGCGTTTGTTGCTACTGCCCATGTTGTAGACTAAAGACTCGGGCCATGTTCTTCCTTTTTTCTTTCTACAAATCTGATAGTAATTAGTCTTTTTTTTGTATACATGCCTGAGAAAGGCCTTTCATAGAATAAATGAAAGAAGCATAATATAATTATATACTTTTAGAAGCATGGCCTTTGAGTCATTTTGAAAATGTAAATATCAAAGCATACATATAATGAAAATATATCTTTATATAATCATCTTGTTGTCTACTTTTGGATTCTACAACTGGGTCATCTTTTCCTTTTCAAAATGTATGTATCAATTCGGCATGTGGGTGTTTAATTTTTCTATTATTTTCAGCTATGAGTTCATTTTTACTCTTTGCAATAATGGGTTACTTGCTCCTTTCCACCCCAAACCATAGAATAAATAAAAAGACTGGCCAACAAAACAAAAAGGGAAAGAAGGGAAAATCACTATAAACATATTTACATGGGTAGGATAAGAAAACTTAATTAAATAATTTAAGGTGAATTCCCTTGACCGGAATTCCCAGCGCTTCTTTTTCCATAGTTTCTAACTCAAATGTATTATGTTCTTTGCATTGAATTGTCTTGAAAGGGCCTTCCCAAATGCTGTCAAACTTCTCGTGCTGACTCAGCTTCGTAGCCCTTTCATTAAATTTTAGTGCTAAGTCTCCACACTTTAGACCTTGGTCAAACACTTTCTTGTTAAACCACCTTTTAACCACCTGTTGGCAGTTAGTCATGGTTGTTAGGGGCTTTTCCCTTTTCTCTTGTACTTCTAGCAAC
>VDFB02149280.1:216515-242276 GCA_007258455.2 Sequoia sempervirens | reverse complement strand
TGCTCCATCCGAGGGCAGAGGATTAGGCCGAGGTACTGGTTGCTACTCGTGTGGGCAACACGGACATATCACTAGATTGTGTCCACAGAAGAGCACTTCTAGTTTTAATCAGAGACCTGCCGCTTCTGAGCCGATAGTGGGAGATGCGGGTAGGTCTCATTGAGTGTTTTCCGTTGTCGACAGATGCGGTTAGGTCTCATCGAGTGTTTTCCGTTGTCGACAATCGTCAGGCTGGGTACCAGGATGCAGGTGCAGAAGCTTCTGGTAGAGGACGAGGTTCTGGCTTCGGAGCTCGCGAGTGAGCTTGAAAGGGTTCGATGGTGTCCTAAACGTTGTGATCTTGGCATCATGGGAGGATGTCTCCCTTATTTTGAGAATCTTAATTTTTCTTTTTATTCTGTTATTTAATGGCTTCCAAAAGTAAGCCATATCCTAGGGGGGGAGGATGTAATACCCCTCGTACTATTTAGACTTATTATTTTCTGTGCTTTGCTTGGATACTGTGATGATACTATGATTGTTTGATTTGGCTTGCTAGACGTTAGATGATGATGTTATTTCATTTTGGACATGATTACTTTATATGACATTATGGTTGATTATATCAGTTGATTTTCTGAATTATGATATGATGTAGTGATTTAATTTAATATGTTATGAGATGATTGTTAGTTAGAAATGTAATCCATTGATTATGTTATAATTGTTAGAATAGGTGTGACGAAGGACAATATAGCATCACTCGTTCGCGAGTGCCCTGTTATGTTGTGATTCCTTCTCACAATGCAATATTTTGATTTAATGCTTTGATATATATGTATATATGCACATGTACACAATTTCGTTTGTATGCAGGACTGCAGGTACAAGTCTCGATTCCACCTGCTTCGGCAGGACAGGGCGAGCACCAAATAACCCAACGGATAAATGTTGATACAGAGGTGACGATGAAGTCCTCCCGTTCCATGACGTCAGGTCGTCTCATTTGTTGGTATAGTTGATTTTCGTGTAATTGTCGTCATTGAGTGTTGTGTTATGTGTTTTGTCTTATTTTATTTATGAGGGTATTTATAGTTATGATTTAGCTTAATGATTGAATTAAATTATTTATTTTAATGTTGGAGTAAATGGTATTTAAATATTTAAATAATTTAATTATTTTTGAAAATCTTACATTGCAATTAAATAATAATTAAATATTAAATATGGCTTAATTATTTTAATCAATTAAATTGGTGGTGGATAATTATGTGAATAATTTATTTAAAATAAATATGTAATGTGAGGTGCAATAAAAGTTGCAAAACAGGAATTAAAGCAATAAAACAAATAAAAGAATAAAAAAGACAGTGTGAGCCAATAGGAATTGAGAGTTGGGAAAAAGCTAGTTTTAAAGAATTGATTTTCTTTTAATTTGGGATTTTTGGAGAGTTTTGGAGAAAGGGGCAATATATTTTTATTTAATTATGAATTTTTGTAGGTTTTTAGACACACATAGTTATTGTTACAGAAGTTGTGCAAGAGATGGGCTTTGTATTCTGAAAATTTAGAAAGGGGTATTGAAATCTTCTATTGCATTTGGAGGAGAATTTTAGAGAGAGATTGTCAATTTGTTTCTGGTGAATGTTTTGGAGAGTCTTCTGAACAGCAAAATAGGATTCGAGTTCGAGGGCGAAATTCTGTAGAGGAGATCTGGAAGCAAGAACGAGGAGCTCTTCAGAGAGGCCATCAGAATCAACAGGCATCATCAGATTTTCGAATAATCGTAGGACACCAGGTTCCACTCGTTTTTCCCTTGTTTTCTCCTTCCTCTTTCTGTTTCAAGAGAAAAATAGAATTAATTAAAAATGATTTGTGGGAGAAAAGAAAACTTTTGATTAAATAGAAGATTAATAGAAGAAATTAAACTGTCTTTTGACAATGTTCTGTGTCTTTATGTTATTCTTATAATTCAACTGTAAATGGAATCTGTCTTTGAATTCTGAGAAAAATTATTCTAAGTTCTTCTAAAATCTAGTTATGGAAAAACATGTCCTCTGCAAATAAAATATTATTTTTAAATATATATATATATATTTCGTTATATTGCTATAATATACTACTGTATACACATATATCTGCCTTCTGATGAAAAGAGTGAGGAATATATGCTCACATATATATGCACCTTTTTTTTAAATATATATTATTACTGTGTTTCAAATCTTGTTATGTCGTATATATATATATACATATATATATATATATACATACATGCTGGTTATTATATCTTAATTTTTGTCAAAAATTTTTGAAGGGCATTATACTGTAATTTTTTTTGAAGAAATTATTTTTTAAAAAAAAAATCTGAAATATGTTTAAAGCTTGGGAGAAGGGTCGGCCATAGGCCGTACCCTGCCCAAGCCAGGGTACTCCCTGCGCGTTGCAGTCCCAAGGACTGCCGGGCGCAGTCCTTAGGACTGCGCGTACCGGGAGTAATCTCGGTTTTAAAGAAAAAAAAAAGAAATTCTTTTAAATTTCTTTTATTTATTTATTAGTTTTAATTTGATTTTTATATATATGTTAAATCTTATTTATAATTATATTTATTTTGGTATGTATTTTGAGTTTATTAAATATTATGATTATAATTTATTTTATTAAAAAAATGTAAATTATAATTATTTTATTTAATATTATATTATTAAAATGTAGTTTTTGTATGTTATTCAAAATGTTAAATAACATGTATATATCGAGATTTATATATTAAGAGGGCACTATTTTTTCAATTGTTACGTTGAACAAATAATATGAAGAGGAAATTAGCCCTATTTTGTATTTTATATGGATTCAATTGAGTTAGTTGTATTTTATTTTACTTGTAAATGAGAATCTTATTTATTTTATTTTATTTTATCTATTTTTTTATTTATGTTTTTTTTGTAACAATTTGCAAATGGGTGGAATTAATGTATTATTTTATTTGGCTTTAGAGAATTTAATTATATTTTGGTGTAAGATTATAAATTCTTTTGAGCTCTTTATATCGATTCAAAATTTAAGTGTTTATGCAATTGAGTGAACCATTTTCCTTAAACAATGAAATCGTGTGGTCTCGTTATTGTTATTCTCTTTTCCTTTTTAAATAATTGTAAACTTTACTCGTCTTTGTGGGAACCGTTGTCGTTTGTGAAACCTTGTTCCAGAGGTGTGTTTAATTTTGAATGTTATCCTCGTTTTGGTTATACTTTCAGAGTTGAAACTTATTGGCATTCTGTTTGGAAGGGTTGAACGACGTTGTATGGTCTTTTGGTTATGAGTGATGCGAGAGGGTTAATGCATCGCATGGTTCTTGTTTTAGTATTATGTTCTTTATGTTATAGTTCAGCCCTTGTCCAGTTTTGATTATGTTAGGGGTCATAGTGAGAGTGGCTCTTCGTGGGTGCCGGTGCCTCGGGTAAGAGGAAGTGCCAGGGGAACCCACGTAAGAGTATTTAAACAAGTGATAACCTAAAAATAGAATTTAGGGGAATGGGTAGTAAAACATACAAGATAATGAAAACTGGATTCCTCGTCTATGCATTAGGGCTACCGTAGACTAGTGATAGACTAAGTAGGCCGTGGTCGGCAAAGTCATAGTCTTGTCTTCATGAGAGATTATCGGCTCCGCATTAGCTACCCTATGGTGCTGGTGCCTCAGTAGGAGGAAGGGCTAGGTGATCCATAGATGGGTGTCGGTACCTCAGTTGGAGGAAGTGCCAGGGGATCCCATGAGAGCTATGCGATGACACTCTCCACTAGACATCCTTGTTCTTGTTTCTTGTCACCTCTGGATATTGTTATATTTATGTTGTTTCTATTTTTAGGGCTAGGCGATCCATAGATGGGTGTCGGCGCCTCAGTTGGAGGAAGAGCCAGGGGATCCCATGTGAGCTATGCGATGACCCTCCCCACTTGACACCCGTTTGACTTGTTCTTGTTGCCTATGGAATGGTGTATTGAATGGTTGATTTAGTGTTATTATGGAATCGTATTCTTTATAATAGTTGTTTTAGGTTTATTTGGAAATGTATTTTGGGTGTTGGTTCGGTTCTTCTGGATGTTATCTCTTGATGATGTTTCTTTGAATTCTTGTGATTTTGTTTCATGATTGTTGATTGATAGTACTTCATGTTATCGTGATGAGTTCTTGTTGTTATTTTGTTATGTGATTTGAGAACGTCGATGGTTGTGCATTGCATGCTTGAGTTGTACTTGTTTTGTATCTTGTTGTTATTGAGTCGGTTTGACATTCATGGTCGGGTTGACTTCCTCGTCACCTCTGAGCACGGGGGGTGAGTTACTTGTAATTCACATGGTTGGGTGGAATGTGCTCCGCACCCATTGGGTTCCCCATCAGCGTCTTGTCTTCTTAGCTTTCCGCAGTGGAGTTGTACTAGTGATCATTTGTACTTCATATTTCATTATACTTGTATCAATCCCCTTGTTGGGAAATCCAATGTAATTCAATTGTCAAAGAAAATTGTAATGTAATATTATAACGATGATGTAATAGCTAGGTTCTTTTGTAACTCCATTAAGAGATTTATCATGGATGTAATTATGCAATGTTATCATACTCACATCATGGCTATCGGTTGTATCATTGTATATGGTTTTCTTAAATTAAATGGTTATGTTATTTTCGTTATCTTTATTTTGTTTTGTGGTTGCAATGTAACCTCACGTGCCCAGAGAACCAAGTGTGTTAATGCTATGTAATATGTTATGTGGTTATGTTTTAATGTTATTGCATGTTTAATTTTATTATTTAAAAAAAAATAAAAATTATTCGCATTATGTGTGTGTTCTCTGGGGTTTGCACGACGGGCGTTACACGAACACTTATGAGTCATAGTAACATAGCATAAAAAGTCTCCATAAACACTCAAATCAAGAATTCTAAAGATAGTAACCTAGAAACTATCTACAAAATAAAATGCAAACAAGGCATGGATCTTAGCACCCAAATCACATATTGATAGCACAAAAATGATACCCCATATTAGAAAAATTCTAACTAGCTAAAGTATTTGAATATTACAATCTAATCAACTCATCAAGTACCATGGTAAACTAGAACACTTAAAGCTAGGAGAACATTTGATCGATATATTAGAGAAAATAAATAAAGGGATTCATCATTTTTTGGGAAACATAGGGTGTGTATGCAAGGAACACCAGGTTTGTATCTAGGTTGGTAGGTTATTAGCAAGGAAAATAATAAAATAATTTTGTATTCTTAGGATGGATGTTATCTTTCCAAGTAGATGTAGATATGCATTTTTTGTAGAATATGATGAGCTTCAAAAGTGAATAGAATCACATGATAGTTTCATTAAATCTCATAAGGAAAATACTAGCTAGATTTAGTCCATATCAAAATAAGAATTTGATTAATTCTATCAAATAAATTTCAATGTAATTCAAATATGTTAGATCAAGCACTTGAATGAATCATGAAGTAGGAAAGTGACCATAGAAATATGGTTTCTAAATAAGACTTGTAAGGAAAAGCATGAAAAATATATAAAATATGCTATACTAATTGATGAAATAAAAGTCACTATGCATACTTGGTGTGTATTGTGAATAATGTGAATTGTGTGGGTGTAACCCTCTTATGTGACCTAAGTGTGTAAAGAGAAAATGTGGTATGAGATCATGATGTGAATTTTATGAGCTTACCTTGAGAATGAGATGTGTTGTGTCTACCTTTACAAGAACAAATATTTTTTAATATGATGTGAAATCTAGTTTGGTACCCACATTTTGAGATTATTGTTCTATGTTAATTATTGGTTGTTTTAGTCCCCTACCAATAATTAATTGGTAGTGCAATTTTCATTTTACATATCCTATTTTTTAAAATGTATTTAGGAGGTAATTAATAATATATGATGGCCTCCAACTATGGAGGATGTGGTAAACTAGGACATGATAGACATGGAAGAGGAAGTGTAAGGGAAAGATAGGCCCTTGCAGTTTTCTCTCACCCAATTCCAAATTTTGCAAGATAAAGTTAATATCATGGAGATGGATTTCAGCAAGCTAACATCTCTTACTTTTGGCATCATGCAGAAGACCATCTTCAGTACTTTGAATGGGGTGACTAAAGTTAGGAAAGGCCACAGGAACATGAAATCCTCTCGAGACAAGGAGATGCAACTAGATGAGAGAACTACTAGGACGATGCAACATTGTAACAAGGAGATGAAGTAGTTGATCATGGAATGTAACTTCATTTGTAGTCCAAGAGAGTAATTTTGGCCTCTTTTGGATCTATTTTTTCATTGTTCATCTATGTTACTATCTAGGCCTACATGACCTCAATCTTGTATGGCTTGGCTCTATTTTTCATCAGCAACTTTTTCTCTTGTTCTTGCTATTTTTTTCTGGTTAAGTTGGTTGTTCTGTTGCAGGTTGTTGCTCTATGTTTCAACCTTATGGTTTTGTTCTATTAGCTTTGTTGGCATGTAGTCCTGGTTCTATGTTTTCGAGGGGTTCAGGGGCCCTTTCCCGTTCTTTTTTCATAAAAAGTATATGATGGCCTCCTATTCTTAATGAAAAATTATAAACTTCGAATTTTAATGATATATTTTTTATTTCTATTGATACTTATGGTTAAAATTAATATAATTATAAAAAAAAAAATGAGATATAAATCTAGATGGTCGTTACCTACCTCTTGATAGGATTTCCATCCAAGATCATAACAACCAAAAACTTGTACTTCCACAAAAACACACTTGCACACAACGATAAGCTAATTTTATGCAAAGGAAAGATATTCTTCATGAAAATAGACTCAAATGATAAAGTGATCTTGCATGTTCCTCACTGCTACTCCTATGTACAAACTTCAAAACTGACTCTAATGAAAAATGGAAAACCGTCATGTTATATTTCAACTCCTTAAAACTGACTTGGAGGCTTCTTTCCAACATTATAAAGGTGTTTCCACTAAGTATTCAATGCCTATACTCATGTGTAGACCCAATATTGCATGGACATCCACCTTTCCACATGACTCTATAATTGGACCTCTTGGGACAATCAAAACAAGACTCATTTAAAATTTCAAGAATTCTCCACAAACACTTGTACAAACCTATAAGACCTCCCACTACACTTCCAAACTATTTTCAATGACTAACAATAAGTTTTAGATCTTGTAGGAATCATAATCCACCAATCTATGATTTGTTGCCCCAAAGTTTATTTCAACTTGAACATTCAACTTTTGCAAGAAATGACTGAGGAAATTGCTGCTCTCAACATGCAAAAACTTACAAACATGACCACACATTTATAAAACCCAAACCTTATGAATGCATGTGATGACTTGAGCAAATAGTCACAATGTAGGTTCTTTTACACTGTCTTCATACAAACTTGAAGCAATTTGTCAAAGAATTCTCCTTCCCACATGCAAATGGAGACTCTAAACCTTGCATGAATATTGAACACAAAAAAAAAGAATTTTTCATAATACTTCACCCTTTTATTAGGTGGAAACTCAAGAAATTGCATTTTTCTTATTGATTGGAATCCTCAATAGGGTTTAGATTAGTTTCAGTAAAAATGCAATAACTTTCAAAATACTTTATAAAATCTAGTGCTACAAAAATGAAAAGAAATTATATTAACATATATACACTTTCCAATCAATTTTAGATCAATACATAATCCATACAGGACATAACAAATGACAAAAAATGGCTGCAGCTTTTGAAAATTAAAGAAAAGCATGTTTTAGGAAAAATGCAATAACTTTTAAAATACTTGATTAAATTTGATGCCACAAAAAGAAAAATAAAGTAGATTCACATAGAAATACAATGAAATTAGTTACAAGTTGATTTATGGACTGTGCAATTCATACCAAAGGACAAAATAAAACTCAGAAAAAAAAATTGCATTAATTTATCAAAGTTACAAAGATCTACTTGAATCACCTCCACCCAACCTTGGAGGCCATTTACATGCATATTCCAATAATTTTTCATTTTTTTGTAATTTTTCCTTCTTAGTTTGTAATAGCTCTTTGCTTTTTTGCCACCTTGCTAAAGTTGCATGACAACTATTACCAACTTTTTGATAATTTTTAGCAACCTTAGCAACATTTAAACCAATGACCAAAACACTTCAAAAATGGTTTCCAAATGGTAATAATGACTTTATTAAACACTAAAACACGCCATCAACCAAAAAACCCAAAAATGACAAAATCAAGCTTACGAGGCTCCAGATGCCCATGCACCACTAATTCACATTAGAGTTACCTAAAAATTATAATATGAGCTTGCTTAAATAACCAAGGAAGAGGAAATCCACTTATCATGTGGATTGAAAAATATCTCATGAAGTGGAATAAATAGGTAAAAAAGTTTCCTATAGGTGTTAACCTTAGGATCACTTGGAATATGCAAACCAACAACCTATTTGACCAAGTCATCAACCTTGAGACCAAGTGCTATGTAACCTTTGAGGTGAGATAGAAAGTCTTCCAACCTCAAAAAGGTAGCAATGAGATTTACCAAATAACTCGGTAACCTCTAGAGGTCAAAAAGGTTTCATATTCAGTTAGACAATATTTTTTCTAACTTCATTGGCCTAATTACACTTAAGTATAGTGAATAGATAAATTGTTCACTCTAACAACACTTACTAGATCAATAGCTCCTCTAGCTAGTTTTATGCTTCTCCTTTTGGTTATGTTACTTAAGTAATACTATGCAATATAACTATTCCACCAAATATTGTAAAAGGATGATGATATATTCCTTGATTACACCATTGGAAAAGGTTTAAATTCCTCTCGGTGTAATTAGGCTAGGCTTGACCCCTGGATGAAATTGAAAAACTGGATCCAAATAATATAAATAATATATTTAACTAATATAAATCTTATAAATAATGTTTTTGATTAAGGTAAAATAGATTTCTAAGGGATCCAAACCCCTTTAACAAAATGCAGACCTAAAATAGTTCAAAGATAAATATTTGCAACCAAACAAGTTTTGCAAGGACTTAAAACCCAAATATTCAAAGTATTCTTAAAAAAACCCAGGAAACCAACAACAAACCTATAAATAACATACTAAGAACACATTGAAAAAAGGAAAGACCAAGAGAAAAGCTACAATAACTCTTTAAGAGTATTAGCTACTTCTAGTTCCTATTGATAGAAGCTTTGATGGATATTCTTCGTGCTTAAAAAATGATTCTTCTCCATTTGGAAAAATTTATTCTTTCCCCTAGTACAAGCACTTGGCTCTTTCTACTCCATATTGCTTTATTCTTTGTTTGCTCTACTCTCCTTCTTAGTCTTCTCAACAACATTATGAGCAACAATAACTTGGTCTTCCTACTCCATATTGATATCCATAAGAGAAAATGAAATCCATTAATGAAACAATAATGGTTTCAATAGCCACCCAGATGTAGAAATATAAGAATTGACCAAAACTCCATAACCTTAACAATTATAATCTTATATATACATATTGATATTAAAATATATCTCATGTAGTCTAAGGGAAGAACAATAATCAATAAAACCTAATGTAACTAAACATAGAATTAATAGCATTAATTGTTTTATTTTGTTACAACCATAAGCAAAAAATGAAAGGCATAAGTGAAACCACAATGCTCTCACTGACCACCCACAAGGAGTAAGCCACAATATAGCCTCAACTATGCAATAAGAATCGACAAGAACTCCATAGCCTCTACAATTTTATCTCATTGCAAACATAGCCACAAAGCACAAATATCCAACAAAAACTGTACAACAATATATATGTATATATGTATGTGTGTGTGTATAGATGTATATATAGACATATATGTGTATATATGTATATAGCCATAAAGAGAGACCCACCAGAAGTTGAAATATATTTTTTCTATTCTATTACAACCATAAGTAGAAAATGAAAGGCATAAATAAAACAATAGTTCTTTTAGTAACTGCCTACAATGAGTAAGCCACAATATCACCTGAGCTATGCAATAACAATTGACAAGAACTCCATAGCCTCTACAATTTTATCTCATTGCAAACATAGCCACAAAGTGAAAATATCAAAGACAAACCGTACAAGAATATGTGTGTGTGTGTGTGTCTATATATGTATATATAGACATATATGTGTATATATGTATACAGCTAGAACACAGATTCTAAGACCCAATGGACTCTCTAACTCTTATAGGGTTTTTCAAGCATAATTTATATTGGTGGAAATCTGGTAATCTCCTTCAAAAACCCTTTTCATTTCATCAATTTTGGGTAGAAAAAATGTCATCAGCCACATACCCATCATATTGCCACTTTTTGGCCCATCATGATCATACACATACCCCTATATATATATATGCATGTACATATATGTATGTATATATATACATGCATATATAACATTAATTATTTCATTATGTTCCAACCATAGCTAGAATACAAAAGCTATAAATCAAACAACATTACTTTGAATAGCCACCCACATTCAAAAAGCATGTATATATATGTATATATAGAAACAAATGTGTAAATATGTATACAACCATAGACAGAGACCCACCATAAATTGAAATATATATATAAATACATGTATATGTGTACACATATTTATAATTATTTTACTTTGTTCTAGCCATAACCAGAAAACAAAAGCCATGAATCAACCAATAGTGGTTTCAATACATAGCTAGATGCAGAAAGCCACAATATAGTTTGAGTTATACAATAGTTCGAGCTATACAATAGCAATCAACTAAAACTCCATAATGTTAATAATTATAATGTTACATATATATTGATATTAAAATATATCATCTATAGCCTAAGGAAAAGAACAATAATCAATGATACCTACTATAACCAAACATAGAATCAATAGCTTTAATTATTTTATTGTGTTCCAACCAAAACAAAAAATGAAAGCCATAAATCAAACAACATTACTTTCTACAACCACCCTTCAATGATACCTACTGTAACCAAACATAGAATCAACAAATTTAATTATTTTATTGTGTTCCAACCAAAATAGAAAACGAAAGCCATAAATCAAATATTACTTTCTACAACCACCCACATGTAGAAAACCACATATATATATGTATGTATCTATGTATATATACATGCATATATACATATATATATGTGTGTGTGTGTGTATGTATATGTGTATGTAAAAATTATTTATATATATGTATTTGTCTATGTATGTATATATGTATATATGTGTATGTGTATATCTCTGTGTGTGTATATATATGTATATATATATGTTTGTGTGTGTGTATCTCTATATATATGTATGTGTACATATATGTATATGTGTGTGTGTAAAAATGATATATATATATATATATATATATATATATATATATATGCATGTTTGTGTAGATATATATAGATGTTGGTTATAGTTTGGCCTATATTTTTCTTCAACCCTCCTAATTTAAGTTGTCGAACTTGGGATTACATAGCCATGTCAAAGGTAGCAGGCATTTGTCGCGATAGAGGAGTCTGGAAAAATTATAGAAGTGTAGGGGAGGCCAGCAAAATGTCATTAGCATTGATTGTTGTATTGTTCTCCTGTAGTGGTGATGGTGCAAGTAACATTTGTAAATTTCATATTTTTAATATTAAATCATTTGTAAATTTGTTTATGATTACTACTTAATATATTTGATGAACAAAATGATTATTTATTAAAAATTAATTGTAATCTGAAGAGTTTAAATTTCGGTGGGTTGTAGTCAAGTATCAATAATTATGTAAGACATTGATTTTGCCTTAACCACTACTTGCATTGTTATTGAACCCCAACTATTTATGTCCCATTTATGTCGTTACTTCAATAATTACTTCAATAATTAGACATTCTAGTTGTTCACATGTGAACTTAAATCCCTACCTATAAGAACATTACATTGGTTGTTTAGGTAAGGAACTATTTTACATCTGACTGTTTATGAACATAAACGGACTCTTTAATCTCTTCTATTTAATTACGAAATATATTTTGATGTCAGGGTAATGCTATACCTAATTTTAGATTGGCCTCTCATCTTTGCCGTTTATGTTTATAAAAGAGATGAAAACGGCTCATATGATAAACTCAATCTCTGCGGTTGATTCTAATAAGAGCACAGGAATGGAGAAAGAGAAGCATGTTCCGTTCCCAACAAAGAAGAGTGATGTTGATTCTAATCAGAGCACAGCAATGGAGAAAGAGATGCATGTTCCGTGCCCAACAAAGGAGAAGAAGACCGGAAAAGGAAAGGAATGCGATATCCCAGATGAACACCGTTGCCAACGATCAAATCGAAAAAAGAATTGGCAATGTAAAAACGCTCGTGTCGAACACATCTATTGCCAGCATCATTTTGATTTAGCGAGGAGAAATTTTTTGCTAAAGAAGGATAGGAACAAGCAAGAGAAGCATGTTCCGTGCCCAACAAAGGAGAAGAAGACCGGAAAAAGAAAGGAATGCGATATCCCAGATGAACATCGTTGCCAACGATCATGTCGAAAAAAGAATTGGCAATGTACAAACGCCCGTGTCAAACACATCTATTGCCAACATCATTTTGATTTAGCGAGGAGAAATTTTTTGCTAAGGAAGGATAGGAACAAGCAAGATCCAATACATTCTTGTGAAAAAATGCCTGACGAGGACAAAGAATCTATTGCAATGGAAGATCATATGGCTTGTCCAAGACAGAAAGATACCAGTCAGGCTGTTAGAATCAGCAAATGAGAGATGAACAACATGTGTAGAATAAGAAATCTAGAGATAGCTTAAGAAATAACGGTTCAGGCTCAGACATATCAGATCTCAACGTCGATGAAGGAAAACAAAATACAGATGCAGTGTTGCAAAGAAAAATGACTTGAAGATTTCTCAGTCGCACTATTTCAAGGATTTGAAGGAGTATCATGAGGGTTTTATCGCAAAAGCAGAATGGTTCAAACGGCTATGGTCTGATACATGCAACCCAGATGGCAGAATGTTCTCGGAACTCTTAGAAAAATATAAATGTGACCTAACTTTGCATAGATTATAGGTTTTCTTTTTATTTTGTTTTCTTGAATGGATTGGTTCTTCTGATATTCTTTGTAAGTGACTAGAAGAAAAGAGTAAGTTCTGGAAGTCTTTCTTTGGCTGATGGAGGACTTCCTGTTGGTTCAAGTTCTTTCTCATCGCATTTTTTAGTTGCTGCAGCCTTAATTCGTAGGCCTTTATGAAAGAATACTCGTTTGTATATGAAACAATATGTGAATCTAGACTTATCTGAATACATTATGACAGAACATTATAACTGAATTGAAATATTACCATCATTGTTCTTTAATTCCATGGTGCAATTTATTGTGATTTTGTAAATGGATACTTGTTTTGAGAAAAACATACCATTGTATGTTTGTTTATTTCTGAAAAGCGCTTAACAAACTTCAGATCCAAAAGGCCACAACCTTGCCCAAACCGTACCCGATAAAATAAGGATTAGGGATTCAAACATGGACAGAATTACTAACATATTCTTAGTCTTTGCGCTTATGAAACTCGGGATGTTTATTGTACTGTGGTCTTGGTCGACACAAGATTTTCTTGATTTTCTTGGGAAATAACTATAACAGTTATGGTTACCTTGCATTCTGTTCCATCACCAGTGCGGCATCCAATTGTTTTGTATTCGTTATATTATGGAATTGTGCCAACGGCGTGGATTTTTAAGGACCGCTTTAAATGATTTGGGCCCATCGCTAAGGTTGCCTACGAAGAATTAAGCATACACAAAGTCTAGGGAATACTGATTTACAAAACAAAACAAAAAATTGGATCTCTAGTTTTAGGTTTTAAGATATTTAATTAAAAGATTAAATGTGGTTTTAAATGTTTTTAAGTGTAAAGGAATGTTGTTGCTGATTTTTTTTTAAATGGACTTTTAAGACTAATTAAGTTGGAATGTGTGAAGTTGGGATTCTATTTTTCTTGAATATGGTTTCCTTTCTTTTCTATTTTCTCTTAGTTCTTGGTGATGGGGTTTAGTGATAAACCTCCTTGAAATTTCCTCCTATTGTTGTTAGTGAAAAATATAGTTCTATGAAAAACATTATGTAATTTGTTTTGATTTCTCTCTTAATATATTTTATCTCCTTTTTGCCCCACAAAAAAAAGTGAAATTTATATATTTATGACAATTTATTTATTTATTTTGAATTCATTTTAAGAGAATGTCTTAGTAAAATCACATTTATGTAATGGTGTAATTTTGTTTGAAGTTAGGTTTATTCTTCTATTCTTTATATATTCCTATTTATACACATTCCCATATACTAAATAATACCAATACATTTCTATACACTTTCTAATACACTTCACATTTAGTTCACCCTTCATATCTAGACATTTATTCTCTCCATAGACATTAATATTCCCTAATCTTAGGTCAATTACATGGGTACAATACTCATTGCACACCTATAATTTGACTACTAAAATTTAAAAATTCAAATGACTAACTCTTTCCCATAATACTAGTCATTATCTATTGACTAAACACATGTTCATGCTATTTATAATTGTGTCATTCTATTTAAAATGTATTTTTTCATTCATTCAACACCTCAAATCCACAAGCATTATTTAGATATTCTTTACATTTTGAATATCATTCCAATTTAAAGAAGCATGTTGTGTACACTTTAATTGGAGCATCTAATTTTACATCACATCATCCTTGGATATCTATATGATTTATTTTTTTCAATAATTTGCAGAATTATATAGTTATTCTATTCTTGGGGGTTACCTAGGAGAATATGAGCACTAGCAATATAACAAACTCCCAAAGGTATTATAAAATGTAACTATTCCTTGTAAATAATACATATTAGTGAACTTATTGAATTAAGGAATAAAGCTAGATAAGTTTTAAGATAAAAATTAGCCCATATTAGTAGACTTATGCAATGAAAATTATTTATATTTTTTATTTGATCTACTAAGAGCAATAATTCACACATAATCCAAAGTGAAAAACACATAGAGATTTTTCATTTTATGTTTGAAGAAAATTGATATTTAGTACCATATTATTCTTTATTGATCCTAGAGATACATAAATTTATCCATCACATTTAATTTCCTTTCATATTTTAATTCTAAATTATCCACTCATGCAATTATCTTATGACTAATCTAGTGTAATTTATGTTTTGATCAGATAAGCAAGGGAAGGGACTTGATCCCTTACAAAATGATAAGCAAAGTCAAACAATTTAGCAAAATAGATTGGCCAAACACACCCAACCAAAGAGAAATAGCAACTCAGAACAACAGACAATGTGAAACTGTTCAAGGAATAGTACTTGAACCAAGTAAAACCTCTAAGGGCATGTTAAATGAAATCGTGACCTTTTTAGAAAAATGTTTCTTCTTTTTGTGAACCATTGTCCCACGAGAATCAGAAACTAAAATTGGGAAATTTTGATCAAAAGGGGAAGACTCCCCTCTAGTGTAGCAGACTAGAGGAACAAAAAATACTTTAGGTAAGGCATCTGAAACCAAGCTTGAAGTAGGAGGATTACTACAACATTTTCTAAAAAAATGACCTTAGGGGAGGCAACACAAACAATATTAGAGATAGAAAAATCCAAAGGCTATACAATAGTATCCATAGAAGGAGAAGCAATCACCTCAACCGAATCAGGTGGAGTAGAGTAAACCTGCACTTGAGGAGCAACATCCATCAAAGCACTCATATTATGCCTCATAGAAGGAGAAGCGCGACTAGAGTCATCATTAGAAGACAAAGCAGATTCAACAGTAGGGTGAACTATTAAGTGTTCACAAGGTGAATTCTTCCACCAGGTAGAGGAAGAAATAGGGAGGGAGCCTCTAGAGTAGTCACAAACCAAGTGGCTAACAACAAAACAATGTCTATAGTGAAATAGAAGACACTCATAGTCCACAAGCTGAGACCAAGACCAACCATTAATCTACAACATAACCTCACTAGGTAAAACCTTTGATAGATCAACCTCAACTAGAATCCTAGGAAAGGAAGTATGAGAAGAATTTCCGGAAGCCATATCCACTTTAAAAAATCTACCAATAGCATTACCAACACCATCATAGGTAGAAGAAAACCCAAATTGTAAGGGAAGATAGGGAAGTCTTACCCAAACAGGGATCACATCCAAAGATTCTTTCAATGGGTTAAAAGAAAGAACCCAAGGCCTAAAGGAAAGGGGATGAGAATCCCAAACCCACAAATCATTATCTAAAACAGCTTGTCTATCCTCAAGAGAACTAAAACCCACAACAAAAAAACATCATGCAGAAAGATAAATCTCCATCGGGCCATCAACCAATGGAGACCAATGGTTGGTGATCCAAAGGAGAAAATCAGGAAGAGGTCACAAGAGGCAAAATATGCAAATAAGAGCATTTTTTCAATTTAAATCAATATTATCAACAACTTCCTTACCAAGAGAAACAACAAGAGCAACCTCAACACAACACATAGGATACACAACACCCTCCTTAGGTCTCTTAGACTTTACTACATCAACGTAAGGAAAAGGGTAAGCAAACTACCCCTCATTAGATGGGGAAAATCCAGGATCACCCTCATAGCATCAACAACCGTTCCAACCATAGGAGGTGATGAAGACACAACATCCATAGCACTTGCAGTGAGATCCACCATGAGCTCAACCCTAGGTGGAGACAAGGACAACACCACAGAGATCACGCCAGGACAGGAGGAATAGGGGTGGTGGGGAGAGGGCGCGGCCATAGAGCAGTTCAAATTCACGTTTGGGTGGGAGAAACTAGAATAAATGAGAGGACACGGCCATAACGAGCAAAAACTTTTAGACATTGCTAAATGTTATTAATACTATTCTTCTCTCTTTACATATGAATCTTATGTAATTTATGTTGAGTTGTATACCTTTACTTAAATATCCTCAATTAATTTGAAAGGAGGATTATTTACCTTAGAATATTGGTGAGCCCATTTTCTCCTACACAACCTAGTTTCCCTTAGGATTTTACATAAATTTTAGGATCTTTAAAATCGTAAGTTTTTGGTTTTTGTATCATATTTTCAATTTTAATACTCTTTTAACTCTTTAGTTTCATTGTTACATTCTTATTTTAGGTTTTTTTGTGCTTATTTTTATATCCTATCTTTAATAAACCCTAACCATTAGTCTATTATCCTTATCTTTATATTTTTTTCTAATCTTAGATTTCACACTCTTATATTTTTTATTTTTCCCTTCTAATAATGGTTACCCTTATGTAATATTTTTATACAATGACCAACCCACAATTATAATTTTCCATTAAGAAGGGATTCTTGTTCAAACCCTAATATGGCCTCATATCGTTAATGGTTCTTAATTTAAGACTCACCTAGAAGACTAAAGAAAGGAAATGTTTAAGAATCATATATATTAAAATATTCTCTTTCACTTACTTAACAAGACTTTAATATTGTATTTACTTGAGAAAATTTTCTTGGTTAATTAGCAACTTTCTTATCTATGAATATAAAAGTTGAATTTCTTAGCATAGTTGTGATCTTAAAAAAAGGACTTAGAACAAATATTCTTATCTAATACAAAATCATAGTGCAATTTATAGATTGGGAGATATCACAATTTTATTAAATTTAAAAAATTAAGCAGAGAAAAAAATCTATAGTAGAGTGGAGATGATCTGAAAAATTCTAGAGTGTTCTTACTCAACTAAGTTCTTCATTTATTAGATTCAAAATTAGTTTCTTACCTTACTCAATTCCAAATCTATGCCAAGATTTTTAATTAATGGTTTGAATCCAATATGCAAACTCAATCCATCATTTTACTAAACTCATTGATTAATCTATTTATGGAAAAACATAATACATTATCAAGAGCAAACCAAAAGATCAGAGACACATTTGATTATGAAGTTCACCTCTCAAGGCTATTTCTTTGGATCCACTAAATAAGCGTGATCAATTACCATTAATGTTGCCACCTGCAAATTTCTTACAACATCTAGTCTTCTAATTGCATATACAAAGTTGTTACTGCTAGGAAGTTTCAAGCCCTACAAGAACTTCTTGAATCTACACTGAACAAGTGCCTCCAAAAATAACAACAAATGCAGTCCTAGTTCTTAAAGCATAACTGAATCCAAACTAGATACAGAGGTGCCTTTCCTGATTTACAAAATCATACTGAGCATAATTTAGACATTACTGAATTCACAATTCTAGAATAATGTCAAGTATTAAGAAAACTCTAGTTATAACTGATGTTGGATCTTCAACCTTATAAGAGAGAAGTATTCAAACTAGATGTTGAACAACACTCCTTCATGAATAGCCTTCTAACATCATATGTACGGAGTTTCAAAATCCCATTCCTTCTCTCAGATCGCTCTACAAAATTTAATCACTTGGATTCCTTCACTTGGACTCTGGATCCTAAATGATCACTCAAAATAGTACTCTGAATGTTTGGATCTAAAAGAATTGGATTCTTGATTCTTGGATGCCATGCCTTTGCATTCTCATCCCCTTTTATACAAAAATCTTCCCATTATGGCTAAAACCATAAAATTTGGACATTTCCCCTTTAAGGTTAGGATTTAACCAATCCTCCAAGTATTTTACAAATAAAATGATAGAATTCCCTATTAAAAATCATTTTAATTTATTTTTTAAGCCCTTATCATTTTTCATTCAAGAGCTATATTGGTTTGAGTGTTTTTATTTTATTAGATTATTTTGTCTTTTAATTAATAACCAATAAAGGTTATTTTAGTCATAAATTCAGGCTTATTCATTATTGTTTTAAAGAGGTTAATTTTTTAATGTTTAGGAGATTTGGTTTTAATCCCTTTCCTTTAAATCCCACCAAATTTGCTTGGAATCCCACAAAATGGATTTTGTGAAATAAAATAAACCTCCACCACTTTATTTCTAAAAAATAAAGCCTAATGTAGTGGTTATCATTTTTCATTCACGAGCTATATTGGTTTGGGTTTGTTTTTATTTATTAGATTATTTTTTCTTTTATTTAATAAGGTTTATTTTAGTCATAAATTCAATCTTATTCATTATTGTTTTAAAGAGGTTAATTTTTTAATTTTTATGAGATTTGGTTTTAATTTGTTGCCTCTAAATCCCACCAAACTTGCTTGGAATCCAACAAAATGGATTTTGTGAAATAAAATAAACCTCCACCACTTTATTTCTCAAAAATAAAGTATGGTTTAGTGGTGGTACGCTAATTTAGTGAGGGGGATCCACCATTTTGCCACATCACCTGCACTTGCCACATCAACATCCAGTCAACTACCATGTCAACATCTAGTCAACCTTTAACTTTGATTGGCCATATCTTTGTCATACGAGCTTCGTTTTCTATGAAACAAGAAGTGATGGGATCATGGCAACGAGCTCTTCATTTTGATGCCAATTTTGATGAATTTCAAGATTATCAATTTTTCACCTAAAAATACCTACTTGGTTGCAAGATTTGACCAAACTTTGACTAGCCATAACTTTGACGTATGAACTCCTTTTTTTCCTATTCATGTTGTGTTGATTCTAGTTTATCGAGAAATTTGACATGGTGCTAATTTCAAGGGTGATTGGAATAGTTGAATTTTTAGGGTTTTGAGATCCACCTGGATCAATCCTCCCCACTAAAGAACTTTTGGTCTCCAAAATTTTATTGTTCCTTTGAAACATGCCCTACTCTTTGTATTATACAACTCAAAAATGTTAAGGAAGATTCTGGCACAACACTGATGCCCCTCCTTGCTCACAAATTGCTCGAGCAATAGAAAATCTCCCTAAGCTTGATACATTCCTTCACCTTTGTACTTCAGAATGGCTAATTCAAGGCTTCACCATTCAGCTCTATCCATGCCTATCGTAGCAACAAGGACATTAAAAATAAATACCCCTTGTAGGCCTTTTCAATCATCATCTGACTAATATTGGGCTAAGATTCAAGATTAGACTAAGTCCTAATGTCCATCTTATACAAAATGCCCATCTTCTTCAATAGAAGCTTAGTGACACATTCTCGCCTCAAGAATTTATGTCAACCAACTGAGTCCTATTAAGTTCTCAAGTGGTTAAGAAATATTCATGCAACAATTCTTTAACCTGCAAAATGAAGTCTTCAAGTACTCTCCTTCTGGTTACAAGAGATATGGCTTCAACCTTAAAGTAATACAACTTCATACAAGTACTTGCAAAATGATTTCATTTAGAGTCTTTCACTCAAAACCACACTGGTTTTATATCAACTAATTGATCACCTCAATAAAAAATGTAACATAAAACAAAGTTGACACAACTATTTAGTCAACATTTTTTCCCATCTCTTACGGAGCTAAAAAAAGAACTTTCCTCTTCCAACTGCTTCTGTTTGTATTGGGGTTCTTCACGAACTACCTCAAGGATGGTAACCATAGGTTCTTCCTTTACCTCTGCAGCCTCCTATTAACTGGGTTCTTTTGTAGACCTTGATGAGTGTCAAAGCTTTGGGCACAGCTTCCAACATTTCTCAACCCAATGCCCACTGATTCTATAGTGACTACAATAATTTTAGGCTTTTTCCTACATTATAGTTCCCTTCTTTAGAGAGGAACATTGAAGGTGTGATGCATGCCTCCCTATCTCCTTACCTTGCATGACTAACTTCTAACAAAGTCTCTGCTTCTTGCTACACCTTGATACACATTGGTTAAGTGCATGAAAAAATATGCATGGTCGCATATTCCATAAGGCTTGCACAAAAGAATTACTACTTTAAAAGTAAACAATAGATTTCAAGTGTTCATCACCTTTGGATTTCCCTTGACCAACTTGAGTACTGAACTACTTAGGAGAACCTACTTTTCCTTATTCAATTTCTGAGTTGAACTACTGAAGATAATCTAGCTTAGATTTTCCTCCATCAAGTTCATCTTTCCCAAGAGATGGCTTGTAGTCACTTCCACTACTGTAGTCTGAAGTGTCAGCTTCTCCATAGCCCAATCATTGATATCGAGGTCTCTCTCTAACCTCTATGGGATTAACAATACCTTGGCCACTGGTTCCAAGGCCTTTCCCACTATAGCCCATCTTCATCAGCAGCTTCATACCGATACCCATGGTATGTTTTTTAAATGTTGCAAAAGCATGATCATGGTTACAGGAAGGAATTGAGCTTAATTCATTTGTTACCTTCTCTATCACTTGGTCAACTTCCTGGACATTTTCCAATGGCTTCTTCTGAACTACTGTAGATGAAGCCTCCAAACTATTAGGCTATGTGAGGGTTACACATGAGGAATCCTCTGAGTGTGGACAAAAAGTACAAATGTCAAGATTTTCAATCTTGGGAGGACTTTTTACAACAAAACTTTCTACCATCTACTCCTCCACAACACTCTTCAACATCAGGTGTAATTTCCTCTTTTCATTTTCCAAACCTTCAAGGAAACTCATTAGCTCAACATTTTCCATCTTGAGATGTTGATTTGCTTCCTCAAGTTCTTAAAGCCTCTCAGACTTATACTAGTGAAGTGCTTCAATCATCCTTTTCATGGCAAAGAATTCATTCATCATGGATGCATACATTTTCACCTTATAACTTCCCCTTGTTCAGATGCCATCTTTCTCTTGGATGTACACCTTTTAAACTTGCAAACCAACAAATTGTCAAACTGATCAAAATGAAAAAATTGCAAAAACTATTAATCTATTTAACCAAGCAATTGGGAAAATTGGGCTAACTAGAAAACTTGTCAAACTGGTCACTTAAACCAAACTTGACATTAGAAACCACTCTGATACCACTTGCTCTGAAAAATCTAGAGCGTGCTTACTCAACTAAGTTCTCCATATATAAAATTTGAAATTATTTGCTTAACTTACTCAATTCCAAATCCATGCCAAGATCTTTAAATAATGGTTTGAATCCAATATGCAAACTCAATCCATCATTTTACTGAGCTCATTGATTAATCTATTTACGGAATTAAAACATAAGTCATTATCAAGAACAAACCAAAAGATTAGAGACACATTTGATTACAGAGTTCACCTCTTAGGGCTACGTCTCTGGATCCACTCAATAAGCATGATCAATTACCATTAATGTTTCCACCTACAAATTTCTTACAGCATTTGGTCTTCTGACTACATATACAAAGTTATCACTACTAGGAATTTTCAAGCCCTAAAAGCACTTCCTAAATCTACACTTAACAAGTGCCTCCAACAATAACACGAAATGTAGTCCTTGTTCTTAATGTATAATTGAATGTGAACTAGATACAGAGGTGTCTTGTCTCATTTACAAAATCGTACTAAGCATAATTCAGACATTACTAAATTCACCATTCTAGAATAAAGTCAAGTATTAAAAAACACTCTAGTTATATCTAACGCTGGATTTTCAACCTTGCAAGAGAGAAGTCTTCAACCCAGATGTCAAACAACAATCCTTCAAGCACACCTTCTAACATCATTTGTACAAAGTTTTGAAATCCCAATCCTTCTCTCAGGTCGCTCTACAAAATTCTATCACTTGGACTCTAGATCCTGAATGATCAACTCAAAAGCATACTATGAATGCTTGGATCTAAAAGTATTGGATGCTTGATTCTTGGATGCCATGCCTTTGCATTATCATCTCCTTTTATACAAAAATATTCCCATTATGGTTAAAACCATAAAATTTGGACATTTCCCCTTTAAGGTTAGGTTTTAACCAATCCTCCTTATTTTACAAATAAAAAAATAACAATCCCCATTAAAAACCATTTTAATTTGTTTTTTAAGCCCTTATCATTTTTCATTCAAGAGCTATATTGGTTTGGGTGTTTTTTTTAATTCATTAGATTATTTTGTCCTTTATTTAATAACCATTAAAGGCTATTTTATTTATAAATTCGGGCTTATTCAGTATTGTTTTAAGGGGGTTAATTTTTTAATTAGCTGATAGGCTATTTTGTGTCAAATTTTCCTAGAATTTTCATCAGCCTTGCCATTTTCTAGCTTCTCTGGCGCCGAGAAAAACTTGGCTGATGGGTTATAGTTTTTTTGTCAACCTTGTCAATTTAAGGTGTCAGAATTGGGTCTCCATTGCCATGTAAAAGGTGGCAGGCATTTGGCACAAGGATAGAGGAGTCTGGAGAAATGAACGAAGTGTAGAGGAGGCCAAGGAAATTTCATTAGCCTTGATTGTTGTATGATTTCTATGTAGTGGTGATGGTGCAAGTACCATCTGTTTTAAAGTCCTTGGAAAAAGAAATGAATGTCTATCTAGTTATCGATAACATATTCTTTGGTGTCATTGTGAGGGTTTTTGTTATTGTTGAAGGTAGTAGTGAGTTCAGAGGGAAATTTTTTGTGAAGGTGCAAGTGTTTCGAACAGCTATGCAATTTCTGTGAAGGTGGTTCAAGGTTATCTTCTATTTTTTTGAATGCATCGATGGTTACAAATAGTGAGGGTTGTAATAATTCTATGGTCTTGTTTGGCAGGTTGTCAAGAAAGAACAGAGGAAAGAGGAAGCAAGTGGGAAGGGGTGTTATTGAAGGAAGTGGGTAGAGGTGCATCTCATCTGGGTTATTCTTGAAAGAAATATTGTTTTGTTGTGTCGATTGTTGTTGGAAAGACTGTATAGTTTTATGGGTTTTGGCATGTCGGTGATTGTTGTTTATATTGTTCCATTTATGGCTTCAGTTTTGTGTGAATGGTTGGAAAATAGTTAAAAAAAAAAAATTAGTGAATGTTGAAATTGAGATCTCTTGTGTTTTGTAGGTTTTACCTAAAATATTTGATTACTTTTTGTAAATGCTATCTGAGAAGGATAGCAATGTGTACATGTAAACTATAAAATAAAACTCAAGACAATAAGGGTCTTGTGTGAATGGCCATAAAATAGCTAATGTGTTGTGTTTTTGGTGAATTACCCCATCTGGGTTACGATTGAAACCAATATTGATTCACTTAGGGTTGGCATTTTGATGGTGAAGGTTTTGAGTCGGTATGTTACTGGGAGCTTTCTGTGATTTGTGGGTTTTGTATGTGAGGCACTATTGGAAGCTATGTTTTTGTTTCTATTTAGAATAACTCACAGATAGTTGTAAATTTTCAATTGTATATGCATATATACATAGATATCCAAGAGGCAACTGAATATCTACACACATATGTACGAGGAAGTTGTATAGGAGAGGGAAATTTCAATTGCATGCATGCGTATTTATGTATATGCATATGCAAATAGAGACATATTTACAACTATACATATGAGTAGGTGTTGATAGCAATACTTTGTTTGCAACGATATTGTTTGATTTATGGTTTGGCTTTCACAAGCATGTTTTTGTATGCATTTGGCAGTATCATTTTTAGTGTTTTGCGGGTTTGGCCATTTGGGTGAGTGTGGATAACAATATTGTTTCTTTCACGTATTTTGTTTTGTGGCGATGGTTGGAATGTAGTAAAATAGTTAATGTTATGTACTCCATGTTTTTTTGCATAAGGGACTGTTCACTATTGTTTTTTGTGTTAGGATAAAGTATTACATTTATGGCTTCCATTTATCATTGGTCTTATTAGGACCATCACCAATACATGCAAAGCATACATCAATTAATGTTGATGTGAACTAGTGTTTAATTTCTACAACCTTCACTATCCACGTGGCCCAGAAAATGCCACCCTATTCCCAAAGCAACCAATAGCTGCCTCCACCACTCTTTTCACGGGAATCAGAAGGCCAAAAAACTGGGAGGCCAAGTGAAATTTTAAGCTAACTTATAAGCTATATGCCACTATATCTGTCAATGTATATATATATATATGTATGTGTATATATATATATATTTGTATATATATATAAATATATATATATATTATGAGCAAACTTATAAGCTATCCACCATTATATCTATATATATGTGTGTGTGTATATATATATGTGTGTGTGTATATGTATATGTATATATGTATACAAATGTGTATATATATGTATATATATTCTTAGAAAACTTATAAGCTACCTGCCACTATATCTATATATGTGTGTGTATATATATATATGTGTGTATATCTATATATGTATACAAATGTGTGTGTGTGTGTATACATATACATATACTGAAAGGGCTGACAAAAAATCCCAACCAAACTATAGACCATCTGTCAAGTCTACCTCCATGCTGGAAAAAGAGGGAAAATTTTTGAAGCAGACAAAAATTTCGAGCAAAGTTGACACAAGTATAGCCTAAGGTAGGGAACAATAATCAATAATACCTAATGTAACTAAACATAGCATGGACAGTATTAATTATTTTATTCTATTCCAACCATAGTGAGATAATGAAAGGCATAAATCAAATAATGTTAGCCTAACGCAGACAACAAAAGTGAACAATGCCTTATGCAAAACAATACCAACATAACACAAATCCTAAATGAATCAATATTGGTTGCAATGGTAGGCCATATGGGGAGAGACTGACGAAAAATTGAAATATGCATAAATATATGAATATATGTACACATATATATAATTATTTTATTATTTCCCAACCATAAGCAGAAAATGAAAGTGATGAACAAAACAACAATGGTTTCAATAGCCACCTAGATGCCGAAATATAAGAATTGACCAAAACTCCATAACCTTAACAATTTTA
>VDFB02149280.1:78783-216415 GCA_007258455.2 Sequoia sempervirens | reverse complement strand
TAAAAAAGCTATAAATCAAACAACATTAATTTGAACAACCACCCACATTCAAAAAGCATGTATATATATGTATATATAGACATATATGTGTAAATATGTATACAGTCATAAAGAGAGACCCACCAAAAATTGAAATATATATAAATATATGTATATGTGTACACATATATATAATTATTTTACTTTGTTCCAGCCATAACCAGAAAATGAAAGCCATTAATCAAACAACAAAGGTTTAAATACATAGCTAGATGTAGAAAGGCACAATATAATTTGAGCTATACAATAGTTTGAGCTATACAATAGGAATCAACCAAAACTCCATTAATAATTTGTATGTTACATATATATATTGATATTAAAATATAAAGTCTATATCCTAAGGAAAAGAACAGTAATCAATGATACCTACTGTAACCAAACATAGAATAAATAGCTTTAATTATTTTATTGTGTTCCAACCAAAACATAAAATGAAAGCCATAAATCAAACAACATTTACTTTCTATAGCCACCCTTCAATGATACCTACTATAACCAAACATAGAATCAACAACTTTAATTATTTTATTGTGTTCCAACCAAAATAGAAAACAAAATTCATAAATCAAACAACATTACTTTCTACATCCACCCACATGTAGAAAGCCACACACACATATATGTGTGTGTGTGTGTGTGTGTGTGCATGTGTGTGTGTATATATGTATATGTGTATGTAAAAATGATTTATATATATATATATGTATGTATGTATGTGTATATGTATGTACATATGCATATACGTATATGTGTATATACGTATATGTGTATATATGTGTATGTGTATATCTATGTGTTTATATATATATGTATATATGTGTGTGTGTGTCTCTATGTCTATGTATCTCTATATATGTGTATATCTATATATTTATGTGTACATATATGTATATATGTGTGTGTAAAAATTATTTATATATATATATATGCATGTGTGTGCAGATATATATAGATGCTGGTTATATTTTCACCTAGATTTTTCTTCAACCCTCCCAATTTAAGTTGTCAGACTTGGGACTCCATATCCATGTCAAAGGTGGTAGGTGTTTGTCGCAACAAAAGAGGAGTCTGGTGAAATTACAGAAGTGCAGGGGAGGCCAATGAAATCTCATTAGCATTGATGGTTGTATTGTTCCTATATAGTGGTGATGGTGCAAGTAACATTTGTTTTAAAGTCCTTGGAAAACAAAAAACAAATGCATGTTTAGTTATCAGTATTGTATTTTTCAGTGTCATTTTGAGGTTTATGTTGTTACTGAAGGTGGGTACGAGCATGAACGGAAATATTTTATCAAGCTACAAGTGCATTGAATGTCGTGCAATTCTTGTGAAGGTGGTTGAATATTATCTTGTGTTTTTTTTCCATCTATCGATGGTTCCAAAAGGTGACCATTGTGATATTTATGTGGTGTACCTTTAATGGAAACCATAAACACAAACCCACAAAAAAAAATCACAGTATGGAATCCATGAAAAACCACACACACAAAACGTGAACCATAAATCAGACAACTTGGTATTTGGAACAATCAAGAGTACCATATGGAAAATCAAGCAATATAACTGCCAACCACAAACCAAACAATATCACAAAGGGTTTCTTTCACATGTAGCTATTCTTGCTTGTTTCAAATAGA
Source organism: Sequoia sempervirens (assembly GCA_007258455.2). NCBI lineage: Eukaryota > Viridiplantae > Streptophyta > Pinopsida > Cupressales > Cupressaceae > Sequoia > Sequoia sempervirens. Next base: position 214,736 of record VDFB02149280.1, on the reverse strand, counting down.
CATCTTCTCGCCAACTTTCCTGCACAAAAATAGGCAAAATATTATCACAGGTGAGACATTTCTTTTGGAATGCTAAAAACATAAAATAACCTGCACCCACCTTTGTAGAAGGTGCACAAAACTTAATCCAGGTTGTGTTTTTGGTGAATCTAGAAATCAAGATTTCTTGTGTTTTGTGGGGTTCCACATGTGTGTTGTGTGTGAGTGTTGGAGATATTGTTTCATTTATGGCTTCCATTTTATGTGAATGGCTGGAAAATAGTTAAGGTGTTGTGGTTTTTGGTGAGTTTCCCCATCTAGGCCATCGTTGAAACCAATATTGATTTATTCAGGGTTTATATATATATATATATATATATATATATTAAATATGTATATATATATATATTATATATATAGTATATATAGATATATATATATGTATAGTACATATACGTATACATATATATATGTATATGTGTATATGTGTGTGTGTGTATATATATATATGGAGAGAGAGAGATCAATTAGTAAAAAAGGAAGCTAAGAAGATTCGGAGTGGGAAACGAAAGTTAAAATATACTGATTTCTCAACATAGCTTTGTCAGAAAATGAAAGAATGTGTTGAAAAAATAATTAAAAATTTCGTTAGGCGTTGAATGGTTTCTTTTATTATCATGGTTGGCACTAGATGCAAAGCACATAACATTATGTATTGCATATGCATATGTATATATGTATAGTACATATATATATATATATATATGTATTATATATATGTATAGTACATATACATATATTTATGTATATGTGTATATATATACATATATATATTGATCAATTAATAAAAAAGGAAGTCATGAAGATTGTGAGTGGGAAACGAAAGTTAAAATCTACTGATTTCTCAACATAGCTTTGTCAAAAATGAAAGAATGCGTTGGGAAAAAAATTAAAAGTTTCATTAGGTGTTGAATGGTTGCTTTTATTATCATGGTTGGTGCTAGATGCAAAGCACATAACATTTAATGTTGAACCGTGCAATGCTATTTTTGAAAGTAAGAAACAACTTTGGATGCCGACTTCCCATAGCCATTGGGAGACAAAAAAGAATTAGGAGGCTAACGAAAATCCCGTCTGGACTTATATCCCATCTTCTCACTAACTTCCCTGCAAAAAAAAAAAAGGGAGCACAATATTATCATAGAGGACACTTTTCCTTTGCATTTCAAACCATCTACCTTTGCAAAAGAAGTCAAAATACCCCCCGCCCACCTTCACAGAAGTTGTTCAGAACTTGATCTAGCTTGCAGCCTCACCGAAGCTTTTTGTCATCCCTCTTGGCTCTCATACCAGGTATGGCAGCAGAATGACACCAAACAATGCCTTATTGAAAATTAGCCAAACATTCATTTTCTTCCCCAAGGCGTTAATAGGGTAGTTGTTATTATGATGTCCCCTAGTACATGCAAAGCATACAATATGTGTAACTATATCTATATATGTATACATATGTGTATATGTATGTATATATGTAAATGTATATCTCTATAGATATCTATATATGTGTATATACATGTTTATATATATGTGTATATATATATATGTGTGTGTGTGTGTGTGTATGTATATCTATATGTATATATGTATATATGTGTGTATGTATGTGGATTTTTGTATGTATGTATATGTATATATATATGTGTATATATATGTATATATACATGTATATATCTAGATCTATATATGTATGTGTATATATGTATATGTATATGTATATATGTATATGTGTATTTGAAATGTAGTGTGCTATGGATGGACATATGTATATCTATATGTATATATGACTATATGTATGTGGATTTTTGTATCCACATATATATATGTATATATACATGTATATATGTGTAGATGTATATATGTATGTGTATATATGCATTTGAAATGTAGTGTATTGTGGATGCATCATTGGGAAATATTGACAGACCCTAGTGTTAAGAAGAAGACGCTATAGAAAATTAAGTGCATTGGGATCTGATTGTTGATTTGACTGTTGTTACTGGTTTTGTAGTCACTATCATTATTCTGAAAGGTTGTTTATAACACATGTTATTTTATCAATTGCCACATTATGGCTAGGCTATGGCCTACAAGAATAACAAAAGGGTGTGGAGTATAGTGTGATGATTATCAAAAAATGAAATAAATAAGTTTTATTTCTTTTAACATGTGGAAGATTGATGCAAGTGTTCATCGAATTCGTCGAGAGCACATGTTCTAGGTTGACTGTGTTGGAGGAATATAGATTGTTTTTTAAATTATTTATGGAGACATTTATAAATGTGCATTTCTTATATTATTTGTTTTGATTATATTGCAGATGTGCGAAGAAAAAAAAAGGAATGTAGAAAGGTTTTCTATTTAAAATTTGAGAATGGACGTTGTTAGCTTTTGATGGTTTAATTGAATGTTTGGATGTTGTATTCTTGTCACAATAGAACTTGTGGCCAGTCATTGGTGTTGGAGCTCTGTCTTTTACAAACAGTGGCTCTAGTAATGGTGGTTGACTTTAGCTCTCCCGAGGTTTCCCAACAATTGTTAGGCCCGAATTTTGTAAGTTTGTTCCTTGTTTATTTTTTGTTCCTCCCACCTACATTGGTTCTTTCCCATGTGCATGGAGCAAACTGCAAACATCCTTTACTTGCATTTGGATCCTTGTTTGTGTATAGTGTGGCTTGTTTATATTTGACACATTTATGTGGCTTTAATGTCTTTCTTTCCTAGGTATTTGGGAGAAGCCATTGTTTAGCTATTTACGTGTGTTTCTTTTTACAGGAGTTGCATCTAGATTTCTTTTTGTTGCAATATTTCCCACACACTATATAGTAGTAATGATAAACTTATTGATTGTCATTGTATGTATTGAATGGTGATAGGTTGCAAAATTATTTTATGCGTATTTATTGAAATCATGGTTGTGTGGTTGGAGTCTTTCGCTTTTTTTTCATGCTTGTACTACTATATTGTTTATGTTGTTTTCTACAAGGAATTGTTGGCAGTTGTTATATAGCTTCCCATCATGTTCCACACATCTTTGGGACCTTCCCCTAGAGTGCTGGAAAATTTGTGATTTAGAGGGCTAGTGTTTGGCCAAGAGGATGTTGGCCTTATTGTACTTTGCAAGGTGTCGTTGGCTATCATCCTCTCTCTTTGGTTATAATCTGAGGTTATAGACCTGCAATCAACAATTCCTTTTTATAAATGGCATAGACTGTGTAGTTGTTTTACTGACTTTAAAATGTTTCTTTTTTGAAAGTGCATATATGTTGACTCAACTAATTTCAATAGATGGCAAGGCTGACAAAAATTCTGACCAAAACTCACACAAATAGGGGATATTTTCCCATCTTCCATACATATATATATATATATATATATATACATAATTTTTATTCCCCTCAAGACATTGCATGCAAAAGTTTGTATTGTTTGTTATGAACAATGTTATTTTATTAATTCTTGGCATTTTTTGGCTATTCTAATTTTGAGAAGGTGTTGTTGACACCATTTTATTTTCTATTTGTTTCCCAATAATAAAGGGTTTTGAAAATTTTGGGTAGGCTATCTTGTTTTATTAATTAATATAGATGCACCACCAATAGAAAAGGAACATGGTATCTAATGAATATTATTTTTGTTGCAAACTAATAGAAATTTGCAGCCACAAAACACACAAACCTTAAAGAAAAATCCACTGAAAATTGATGGTAAGAAACAGACTAAAAAATATACCCATACAAAAAGCACTCCTTTCTCAACACAATCTCCTTGGAAATTGGAAAAATACAACCATTACTGGCTCTTTTCAGTATGCATTCTTCCCTGGATCCTAGAAGCATAGCCAGAGCATCAAGCCCATAAACCTAGAGAATGAGACCGAAAAATATGTTATCGATAGTTGCACAGACATTTGTTTTGTTTCCTAGAGACTTTAAAATAGATGTTGCTTGAACGCTCTCCACTACACAGAAACGTATTAGTTGTATTCATGATTACATGAGACCCCATGCTTTTGCAACATCATCATTTGTTAACAATACAAACTAAGGATCTTTTGATAGCCACCAACAAAGTACCAGACAAATTTTGGTTAAAAAAAATTAATAATTTGTGTGATGTAGAGTATAAGTAGTAGAAGACTAATCAAGAATTCTCAATGAAATCTAACATAAAGTCTATAAGGTCAACTATTTTAGTCCATTGTAACCATAAGGTTAAACATATAATTCTTTTTCTAATCCCCATGCCAGAAAGATAGCAATTTGTACATAGAAAATACAAAGTAAAAGTCAAGACAATGAGGACTACTCTCCACCCTACCATATTGGGCCATGAAGCCTCATGGACCCTCACAAAATGCCCAAGAAAGAATATATATTGGCAACCACTGTAATTAGTGGTGAAATGAATATTGTGTATTACAATCAATATAGAGTGCATTAGGATATGATTGTCTATTTGAACATTTTTGCTAAATTTTACAGTCACTAACATTATTCGGGAAGGTTGTTTGCAACACATTAGTCAATGGAACAACATGTTATTTTTGTAGCATGGTCTGCAAGGAAAAGGAAAATGTGTTAGTGTGATAAAGACACAACATTGGTACACAATAAATAAATCAGAAAATGTAAAGGCTTATACAATTAATGAAAAGGATGAGGCATGACAGTTGCAATAGAACACAATAAGTAAATAAAATCTAACCATATCTTGTGTAGGGAATGAATTGAAGTCTAGAAATAGAAAACGAGGTCTGCTCTCCATCCTACCATATCGGCTGATTGAGTGTCATTGACTCTTCCCATTTGGAAAAGAGAGTTCAAGAACTGGGATGTAGATTCATAACCGCAATTACAATCACTTGATCTTCATAGTTGGTTGAACTTGGCTCGAACAGGTCATCCATCTGTTTACCATATAAACATGAATATTAACACCAAATTTCTTGAACTATCTCTCCCAAGCAAGAACGTCAATGAGCTGATTAGCAAGGAAATTTGAAAATTCAAGCACAAAATGCAAAGAAGCAATTTGGCATGGTACAGTGCACGAACCACAAATCAAACACACTCCCGAAGGGTTTCTTTGACATGCAACCCTTCCCATTTTCTTCAAACACACTTCTTCTCACTAAGTTTCCTTAACAAAAATGGGAAAAATATTATCAGAGGTGACACTTTCCTTTTGCATTTGCATCCATCTGTCCTTTCAAAAAACACAAAATTAGCTGCAACGCGCTCACAAAAGTTGCACAAAGCTTAATCTAGCTTGCATCCTCACAGAAGGTTACCCTCATCACTCATGGCTCTCATTTTAGGTATAGCAATAGAATAACACAAAAGGATGCCTTGTTGAAAATTTCCAAGTGTATGTATGTGATGTTGACAAAATATGCTGGCCAGAGTTATAGTGCATCTGCCACCTACTATGCGGATTAGCGTGCATAGAAAATAGTACATCCTTTTGTATACAATGTCTTGATGAAAATTGAAATAATGTATATATATGTATATATGTATATATAGATGTATATATATATGTATATATATATATATATGTATATATATGTATATGTATATATATGTATATATATGTATATGTATATATATGTATATATATGTATATGTATATATCTGTATATATATGTATATAGTATTCTCTTGGAAAAATACCCACAAAAACACAAATATTGAAGAGAGACTCATCGAAAATTGACAGTAACAAACCTATACAAAAAAAAACTCCAAACTGAACACATGTTGCTCAAAAATTGAAAGAATATAGCCTATGGAACAACACCTTCTACAAAATGAAATAATATAGCATAAGCAACAAAACTATAATATGCAATCCCCAATGGGAGCTAACAAAAATCGTATAACATTGAGTATTTTGTTCCAATGCAAAGAACAATAATCAATAATATCTGATGCAATGAGATGTAACCTATATAACATTAAGTATTTTGCTTCATCACAGTCTTAGCAATAGAATGGATGGCATAGATCAAACAATATTTGTTTCAGCACAAAGCAAGGTAGAGAGAAATATTAAAGACAAACAAGCACAATAACATATCCTTGCAAAGTGATAGGCATAAGATGTTGATAATAGATAAAATAATATTTATTCTTCAGAAAAGAAAAGAAAAATAGTCTTTTGTCAACAACAACCTAGCATACTTTGTGATAATCAATAGTTTGTTAATAGAGGTGAAGCAATATAGCTTGCAACAACCTATGAATCACAAGTGATGCCAGCTTCACAAAAAAATTAACAGTAGGTGGTTGGACTTGCACCATCATAGAAGTTTGTCCTCTTTGCATGAACATTTACCGTTGTATGGTATGTGTGGCAACAATGGTCAATGCAAGCTAAGATAAAGTATATAAGGTAAACTATTTTAGTAGATTCTAACCACAACCTAAAACATTTGAATTTTTTTGTAAACGATATCTAAGAAGGATAGAAATTTGTACTCTCATATAGCAATTTGTACATGTAAACTATAAAATAAAATGCAAGACAATAAGGCCTACTCTCCACGCTTCCATATTGGGTCATGAAGTGTCATGACGTGAGTAGAGATATTGAAAGTGTTTGCAAATTTTATTAAGGCATTGTTGGGTGTTCTTCTCTAGCTTTAGGTGGCAAAACAACATGCAATACATAACATTAACTATTTTACTACATTCCAACCATGGCCACAAAACAAAAGACGTCAAGGAAACAATGTTTCCAAATAGAAATTCCCTCTATATGCATCTAATCAATGACATTGCATTGTATTTTTTTGCATTGTTGTCAAGCATAACTTTTAGATTTTTTTTTGTTAAAGGCTCACAAAAGGAGTTGTTCATTCTATCATGACAAAGATAGCTTCCACCATAGATAGAACTGATGGACAATCTATACACTTGCTTGGGGGTTCTATTAGAGCTGATGGAGTTTCATGACCCAATATGGGAGGGTAGAGAGCATGCCTTCTTCTCTTCTTTTCCATTTCAAATTTTTTATTCATTGTTGATTATTTCTTGAATGTTCTCAAATGCAATTATTGCAACCATCAGATGTCTAGTATGTGTGAGTAGAAGGATTGTTTGGACCATTGATGAATGTGATAGACAATCTATATTCTTGCTCGGGGGTTTGGTGAGAGCCCATGGTATGGTGGAGAGCAGGCCTTGTTTTCTTCTTTTGCAGTCCACATGTATATCTATTTCTAAATAGAAATTTTCATTGATAAGATTGTATTCCCAATATGGTAGGATGGAAAGTAGATCTTCTTTTCTTTTGCTTTGGTGCTTGCAAGCATGTTTTATGTTCATTGCAATATTTCTACATGTACATGTGTATGTATATATGCATGTGCAATAGAAAACGTCAAGCTTTTATGGATGGTCTTTGGAACAAATGAAGGTATAATGCACAATCATGGAAGCAAGTGTGTTACAGTCCTCCTTAAAGTGTATATTGCACTTACCATTAGTTTTACTCTCCATTGAAAATATTTCATATCTATAGGTACATTTGAAAATGCATTTACATATACACATGCTTGGGTTCTTGTTGATGGATAACTATTGGAAAAAGTATTTGTGAATATACAGGTTTGTAATTTCCATTTTTTTTTACTCATCTACAATAATCAATATTTTACAACTAACAGATCGCTAGATATACATCTAATTTATATTGTTGGCCATGATGTCTTAGTAAAACCTATCCAATGGACAGTGAACATTTCTTCAATCTATTTCATTTTGCATTGCTTGGCTATTGATTAATTGCATTGTTGCTTGGCTTTGTTCTACTATATATATATATATATATGTGCATATGCATGTTCAACAAAAAATCTCAACTTATTTTCAATGGAGAGTGTCATGAAGGAAGGGACGATGCAAAACAATAGGCAGTAGTAGCACTAAAATCTTGCTTGAATAGTGCATCATGCCTTCCATTCATGACAATTTTCATTGAACAGAGATTGGATATGCATATATACATTTGTATACACGTTACCATATATGTTTATCTTGGTTATTGTCAATAAGTGGCATAGTAAAAAAAATTAGTCTGCATGTGGATTTTCAATTTTCTAAATTCCCCCTCCCTTCCATGATGGTTTTGCATCTACAATTAGATAATTTTCATATGTTCATCTAATGCATAATTTCAATACTCATGCCTTGGTTATTATCCCTTCTAGGCTTTAAAAGTAACTGCTAGAATAAAAGTTGGTATATTTCCAATAATAAGTAGCATTTGTTCCATATTTGATAGCATGACACAAATTTATGGAGATACTTGACCTAATAGGATTGAAGAGACTTCTTTTTCATAATAGTATTTAAGTATTAAACTATGTATCATATTATACTTCACAAATTACTAGTATATGCAACATGGTTTAACACTAAAAATGTTGTCCTAAAAAGAAGTCTCCTCAATGCATGGTGGTGCTAGTAATTCATGTACCTATGGAAATTTACTAATGCAATCAATGCATTCCCTTTTTAGTTAGCCACTAGCACAATCAGATTGAGTCCTTGCATTCTTTTTTTTTAATTTCCAATTTGTAAGCACTTTTAAATACAATGCATATGAATACATACAATTATCTATACATGTTGGTTTTATTGTTCCTTTTCCTACTTTCTTGCATATTCAAATAGGTTGACCGCTATAGTTATACCATTGCCTTGTAACCTGGTTTTTGCAACAATTTTATTGTGTTGCATGTTGTTGTTGTAGGAATTGCAATGTCCTTCATGTTTCAATGCCACATCAAGTGTAGAATGTAGAAAGGCAGAAAAGCACAAGAGAAACCAGGTTTATTGTGCACGCCACAAAGACTGCATTTGTGTAGATTGACGAGTGAAGTACTTCCAAAAGTGAAGTGCTATGAACCCAGTTGGCTTGGTAGCCCATGTTGAACAAGGGACACCACAATTGAAGGAAAACTCACTAGTAGCATTTGCAGACTATTGGTTCCCCTCAACTTCCTCTCATTTTCCAATGAGCCACACCCATCCTTGTGAGATTGGTCCCACAATACCTAGTTGTACACCGTTGGAACCGCTTCCTAGGAATTCCTTCCTAACCGAATCCTCAGCAACCCCACGCTTAGGCAACATGTTTGGTGAACCCTTCCGCATAGCAATGCAATCCTTCTGCCAGTGCATTGATGATTTTTCTGACTTGAAAACTTGTTCTACTTGCAATGAGAGCTATGTTGGCATAAGAGTTCGGCCATCAATTTCTAGCATTTTTTGCTTGCATTGCACTTCTGAAAAGGGTGTGCATAGATATATCCTAGAAAATGAAATGGATCCGGAGCCACAACTAGTCATCCTTGCAAAGCTTACTCAAGTTGAAGAAATGATTATAGCCAGAGTTGCTCCCATTTTGCAAGTAACCCATGCCAGAGGAGGCCAATACAAATATAGTGGGCACACAATAAGCTTCCCAAAAGACATTACTTGCATTACAACTTTGTTGCCGCATTGGCAACATGATCTTGAACTGGTCATTGTGCGAATAATTGGCATGCAAGGGACAAACTATGATTGCTATGTTGACAAACATAATGTCATGGCTGCATTAATTTATAAAATTGAGAATGACCTGTACTATAGTGATGTTGCAATAAATTGTGATGCTTTAAAAATTGTGATGCTTTAAATTTGTTACCTCCTAGAAGTACTGACATCTCTGATCTCTTGCACGTAATTGAAGAACTGACGCATGGCCCAAATGAGCCAATGGCAGTTGTAGAAAGTATTGTTGATGAGGAGGCTGACCTTCAAGACTTCTCATCATTTATTCCATTGATGCCCAGACCTCCTTAAGAATTGTAGGAAATTAGAGATACCTTATAGATTAAAGACACTACTCAAAATACCTTATCTTGGCCTGAAATAGATTCTAGCCCTATCAATGAATATAATATAGAAGGGTTATTAAGTATGGCTTTTCCAACATTGTTCCCAATTGGCATGGCAATGCCGCTACAATCAAGAATAGTACAAGTTCACTTACATGAATATGCCTTGCACTTAATGAGATATTGTGATAATAGATTTGGGGGGCATGTCAAATTTATATATTACATTTATAATTTAATAATGAGACATCGAAGCCAGCAAGCAACATCTATTTTTATGAAAACAAACTTGGAGGAAAGAATCCCAACAACAGTTCTAGCTCTATGGAAATTGCTTTGAAACACACCAAATACACAAATAGTAAACCAGCTTGTTCACTTTGGTGCATCCTTATGAGAGACTTGCTCATATTGGGCCAAGAGCTGACAAGAGCTTGTAGGAATGATCCACCAGCTTGGTACACCAACCCTTTTTATCACTTTGAGCTCTACAATACAAAATGGTTTGATCTGCATAAGGTGATTGAACCTAGAACACAATTTGATTCACCATAATCCTGAGCACACTTCACAAAGAACATTGTACAAAACCCACACATAGCAGCCTTGTACATGCACCTGTGATTCACTATTTTTCATGAAGAGGTTATTGAGAGAATTTTCCACACAAAGGACTATTGGTATACGTATGAGTGGCAACATCATAGGTCAGTACATGTGCACAGGTTCTAGTGGCTCCTAGATGCCCCAAATATGGACATGCTCGATTGGTCCAATCCTCATGAGCTTGAACAGGAAAAAAATATTTAATTTCTATGTTTTAGCATGGAACCCTTGTGCCCCAAAGCCGGTAATATCAAGGATCCACCGGTCAACCTTGGATGACCCATGCTTGCTTAATACTACAAAAATTTCTTCAATGGATCCAATGGTGGACTATGAACATTTGTTAAACATGGTACAAGGGCATACCAAGTGCACTCAATACACTTGCTTGAGGAAAAAAGGCCAACAATTGCAATGCTGTAACAAAGCTCCATGGAATACATAGCCATCTTCAACATTGACAATTGATAGTGAATTAAAAAAATCATACAAACTAGCAATAAATGATGACTATGTTAATATCCACAACCCTAAGATGCTTGCAATTTGTCAAGAAAATGTTGATTACCAACCAGTATTATCTAGACAAGTTGTCCTAAACTACATTTCCAAATATGCATCAAAGTCTAAGAGAAAATATGAAAGCTACATTGATATCTTCGAAAGGCTTACAAATACAAATTCATCTAGGGATAAAGCATTGCTTGCATACAAAAATTTCATGATGAATTTGGTTGTTCATCGTGACATTCGTGCACAAGAAACATGTCATATGTTGCAAAATTTTCCCCTTGTCATCTCAAGTTGGCATTTCTTGTCTTTGAATGTTAGTAGGCAGACATTCCATCGGTTGAAAATGGTTGACAATGGTGATGACCTTGCCAGTGCTTATATTCATTCCTACATGCACATACCACCTGAAATGGAGGCAATATCCCTTATTCATTTTGTACAACTCTATACATAGCACAAAAACCACAAAGGCATGGCCTGGCATGCTCACTCCCAACCTACTATCATCATTGTTTACCCACTTTTCAAGACCATCCCCCCTAAACAAAGTGATGTATATGAAACATTTTTTTGGTTAGAATTATTGCTTTACAAACCTTTTCAGAATGTGGAGGTTGACATAGGGCTTACAAGAGAAAGCATTATAGGAAATTGGAGGCTGCTCCATGCTACTGGCTATGTTGCTTGGTATGTAAATAGACTTACTAACCAACCTAGAGTTGATGAGGGTAGTGATAGTGATACTGATAGTGGACAGTCTCTACCACATATAGAACAATATGAATGGGAATTTCTCTCTCAACTTGGTGCGACAAACAATGTTTTCTTTGACTAGCTACAACTCTTGGGTTAGCCACATTTTGACCTGCACTATAGGTGGGACAGCCAAAATATTCCAGAGAATCTTCATAGTATTGCTAAAAAAATTGTTACAACAATTAAATTACATACACCTAAGGAGATGCTCCCCTCCTTTGCAACACCATCCCTTTCTCATCAACTATCTCCTAGACAGGAGCTTTCTTTGAGAATCATTCAACATCACCTTGGCCCACCCTCATCACCTCCATTTTGTATGATCATTCAAGGAATTGATGGCACAGGTAATTCATTCTTGATTGATAGGATATGAAGAGCACTAAACCAATCATCCATTCAAAAAATGAACCCTATTCTTGTTTTAGCACTGACGGGAATTGTTGCTTACAATGTTTGTGCCTCCACAGTCCATTCTTCTCTTCACATACCAATAAAAGATATGAATCCATTGAAAGGAAAAGTATTGACCATATTTCAAGAAGACTTAAAAAATATTAAGTACATATACTAATTAATGAAATGAGTTTCTTGGGTTCCAAGTTGCTACTAAAAATAGATAGCCAATTGCGGCAAGCATTCCCTTCCAGGCATTTGCAGCCATTCGGTGGTGTGTCTATTATACTTGTCAAAGACTTGGCACAACTACCCCCTGTTATGGATGAGCATATCTATAGTTCTCATTCCATAGCATTGGCACTTTGGAAAACTTTCAATATTGTTGTTACACTTGAAACTATCTTTCGCCAACATGGGCAATCTAAATCACAACAACAGTTCCATATGCTCCTTATGAATATTAGAAACTGCTAAGCAACCCTACCTAATTAGAAACTTCTTATGAATCAAAAAAAATCCATACTTGCATCTAAGAAAAACCAAGACTTTGGTCAAGCTATCCACTTATTCCCAGCTAATAGCTTGGTTGCTTTGCACAATAGGAAAATGCTACAGCAATTAAATGTTCCAACTGCAATTAGTGTTGTTGAATGTTCCCAACAAAATGACTTGATTATGTCAATGATGAAAAAGTTCAACTTGAATTGTTGCTTGCAATTTTCCAATAGGTAATGTTGGAAACAAATCTTTGGGTGGCAGTTGGCTTGGTGAATGGATCCTTGGGTCTGGTGAAGGCTATTGTATGACATCGGTACTAAACCATCTCAACTACCTAAATATGTTGTTGTTGAATTCTAGAACTACATTGGACCAATATGGGATCAAGAGAATCCAACATTAATCCCCATTATCCCAATCATACAAGGAAGCCAAAGATAGCTACCGTTGACAATGGCCTGGGCTATCACAATCCATAAATATCAAGGCTTAACACTAGAGAAAGCTATAATAGATATTGGAACTAAAGAAAGAAAAGGATTAACATTCACAACTCTCCCTCATGTTAAATCACTACAAGGCATATGCATAGATGCACCTTTCTCTTTCGACATATATTCTAGGTTGCACTCCAATAAATACAATGCAATTTGAATCAAAGAAGAGGAACGTCTTCGACAATTGTCTACACTACCACCATCATGAATTTTTTTTTATCTCCACGATACATATGCCACTTCTTCTCTTCCTCTTTGTCTCAATTCTTTTGCAAGACCCTTCATTCCCAACCCTGGTTAGCTTCCCCAACATTTTCAAAGATTAACTTATACAAACATTAGTACAAGATGTTCCTATTCAACTGTTGCTTTATGTTTCCCCTTCTTGCTAGCAAGAAAAATCCATTATCTAAATTTTAACTTCCTCTCAATGCCTTCCTGTGCTTGTCAGGATTCGTCCTGCCTCTATAGCTATGGCACTTGAATTATTTATTTCTATCACTTTCAGATTCTAACAAATTTAGATTGGGAACATTTCCAGGTGTCACTGCAGAGGTTTATAATTATTAATACATTTATGCTCGTGAGTTCCCTCTATTCTTTGAGATGGAATTATATTGGACTTCTATTCAAGGTAAGGCTATGTCCCATTCTTACCATTTGTTCTTTTCTAATTGCATTCAAATTTCTTTTGGACAAATGTTAAAATTCTATATTTTCTTCTAACAAGATAATAGTGATCTTAGCTTAATAACATTTGTAGGTTGCAGAAGACAGTTATTTTCAATTTTCCACATATTGTGTTCTACACTTTTCCAAAGGTATACCTTAATCCTATTTATAACATGTAATTTATTCAACATGTAGTAGATATTATTATTTACAAATATATTGTATTTCTATAGAAGGTAAGGTTGTATCCCATTATTTCCATCTATTCTTTTCTAATTACATTCAAAGCTCTTTGTGACAAATGTTGCAAGTCTATATATTCTTCTAACAAGATAATAGTGATCTTAGGTTAATAACATTGGCAGGTTACAGAAGACAATTATATTCAATTTTCCACATATTCTTTGCTACACTTTGCAAAAGGTATACCTCCATCCTATTTATATCATGTATTTTATTCAGCATATATTAGATATTATTCTCTACAAATTATACAGCTCTTTATACTTCCCTATCTAAATACTTTTTAGTGATGATACATGTTTTTTGTGCTAAACTTCTAATCTCCCTTGTTCCAAATTATGATATTCTCTTGACAACATTTTATATTCCAAATACATGCACTGACGTATAGTTTAAATTCCTAGAGAAAAAACTACTCGCCTTACAAGTTTGGTTATAATCCATGACACTTGATGACATAATCTAGAAGGGTACAAACAAGGCCTACCTTACTCTCTCAATCTTCCATTTCATTCCCTACACAAGGTATGCCTACATTTTATTTGCTTCTACTCTTCTACTTCTGCTTCATTTCATACAATTTGTTATGGATTCTGTAAGTCTTCACATTTTTTGATTCATTTGTTGTCTACCAATCGTATGTGTTTAGTGTGCTAAATTTTCAATTATTCTTTCATGTTTCTAACCATAATCTATGAAAAAAATCATCATATATGTAGGTTCTAATGCCTTCAGAGCTTGCATTAAGTAAGCAGTGGCCTAGACATTGCTTTCACCATTTATCTGAATGGTGAGAAATTTATTTTTCCTTGCTTAGGGGTTTGGTGAGAATGCATGATGCTCCATGACCCAATATGGTAGGGTGGACATCAGGTGTTGCTTTCTTATATTGACTACCCATTCTTTGACATACACCAAGTATGTCTAAGTTATGTTTACTTCATTCCTTGTATTACAACTTCATAGAAAATTGTATGTTATAAAATAATCAACTTTCATATCTCTTGCTTTACATGTTGTCTATCAATTTAAAGATATGACCACTGCACTAATATTTGCACTTTTCTCTTATTCTTCCAGATGATACTCAAGCCATAATTTTGATTCCAATGATTTAATTTATACTCACTACTAGACAAATTTTTCCTTCTATCATTGATCAAAGTGGCAGGATGCACACGAGTCTTTGTTTCCTACCGTGGCTTCCGGAATCCACCGCATGCCCAAGTAATCTTAAATTTTACTTATTTCAAAGCTTGCATTACATGTGTGTTGTATATCTTCTAATGTGCATTATAGAGGTCTTCAAATCTACTGATTTACATATTTTTTCTTTAATACAGATGTTCACCATAGTGCATTCATTTTTATTTGTGTTTTACTTTATATATTTTATGTACACAT
The DNA here is from genome assembly GCA_007258455.2 of Sequoia sempervirens. Classification (NCBI taxonomy): domain Eukaryota; kingdom Viridiplantae; phylum Streptophyta; class Pinopsida; order Cupressales; family Cupressaceae; genus Sequoia; species Sequoia sempervirens. The sequence continues at coordinate 199,220 of VDFB02149280.1, read as the reverse complement.
CTTTTTATTTCTAACATAAGATTCAATTGCAATTCATATGTTACATCCTATGGTTGCGAATGGAGTAAAATAGTTAATGTTAATCCAATTTGTCTTTCACTCCATGGGACATTGCTTTCGATGGGGTGCTCTTCAAAACAGTGTGACCTTTCACTTTTCAAAGCCATATTGTTTACATAAGATCATAAAATTTACTAGTTATTGTTCTCTATCTTAGCCTAGATTCATTTATTTTGTGTAGGGTTCTCTTGTGCATACTATGTTATTTTAATTTAGAGCTTGTGCTAAGTAAGCATCAGCCAAGACATTGCTTCCACTAGCACTTTGGTGAGAGTGCATGACGCCCCATGACCCAATATGGTACAGTGGACATCGGGTGCTACTTTTTGATGTTGACAATCCATTTAGCAACATACACTAGGTAACTTCTATCTTATAAAATAATCAACTTTCACATCTTTTGGTTTACATTTTATGTATGGATTGCAGATGGCCACTGCACTAATATATACACTTTTCCCTTGTTTTTGCAGATCATACTCATCAAGACTGTATATGCATGCTCAATAGTTTCGTGATAGTCCATAACTCTCCATCACCTGATATGGGGGGCTGGAAATGACAACTTGTCTTGTTGTTTTTTATTTTATATATTTAATGTAGACATTTGTATATTTCTAACGTAAGATACAAATAGAATTCATTATTTCAATTTATCTTAGGCTCCATTAGACATTGCTTTTGATGGGTTCTGCTTGAAAGCCATACTGTTGACAAAACATCAAAAAAATTACTGGTTATTGTTCTCTATTTTATCCTACATTTGTTTATATTGGTGTATTCTACACAAGGTCTAAGAATTAAATTGTCCAAATTATGGAGTTTTTGTCAATTACTACTGTGTATCTCAGCCTCTTTTGTGTGATTCCGCATCCGACTACCTCTTGAAACCAATCTTGTTTGATTTATGGCTTGAATTTTTTCAATTATGGTTTCCATTTTTTGGTTATGGTTACAACATAATCAAATACTTTATGCTATTTTATTCACTTTTGCTTTCCGCATTATTGCATCCTACATTGTTCTTATTCTTTGCAACTCACAACGCTGACTCTCAAGCCTCCCACCCTCATTTCCCATATCTCCCATCCCTACATTGTACATCACTACCTATTGGCTCATCGTTGTGTGTTTCTACATGGAACTGCTAGTTTTTAGGAGATTTGGTTTCAATCCATTACTTTTAAATCCCACCAAATCTTCTTAGAATCCCACAAAATGGATTTTGTGAAATAAAATATACCTCCACCACTTTATTTCTCAAAAATAAAGCATGGTGTAGTGGTGGTATGTGAATTTAGTGAGAAGGATCCACATTTTTGCAACATCACCTACACTTGCCATGTTAGCATCCAGTCAACCTTCAACTTTGATTAGCAATATCTTCATTTTACGAGCTCCATTTTCTATGAAATGAATAGTATTGGGATCATGGAAATGAGCTCTTCATTTTGATGCTAATTTTGATGAATTTTGAGATGATCAAATTTTCACCTAAAAATACCTACCTAGTTGCAAGGTTTGACCAAACTTTGACTAGCCATAACTTTGACATATGAACTCCTTTTCTACCCATTCAATTTGCATTGATTCTAGTTTCCTGAGTACTTTGACATGGTTTTGATTTCAAGGGTAATTGGAATAGTTTATTTTTTAGGGTTTTGAAATCCACCTAGATTAGGAGAGACCAAAATATTTGATAAACACTTAAATGCATAAAAAGTGGAATATGATGTACCTTCATTATTATTCTTGATTCAGCTCTCTTGGTTGTAAGAAGAACTGTTCACCAATAAATATTAAATAAAATTATAAGCACTATGTTAAATAGAAAATTTCAATGATATCATAATTCTACAAAGAATAACCCTTTTATTTTATTTTACTTGATTGAAAAATATACAAAAAATACCACATGAATCGATTAATAGAAAGTATGAAGTATATTTTAACCTTATATTGATAAAATCAAACAACTTGTTTAGGTTAACCTTATAGTGATAATATACCTATAGAAGAAACTCATGATTCTTTAGGTGAGTAAGATATTTCCTAAAAAAGGCATGGCCTAGTACAAAACAAGGTATATGTCAGTAATTTATAGAAATAAAATGATTTTAAATAGGATTTGGGGTTTAAGTTACAAGGGAAGCAATCTAAAAAGATGTGTAAACCATACTTTAGTGTTTCTTGAATCCGTAGTGAATGACATTTAGCAACATAATAGGACGAAATTATAAAACTAATAGAATTAATATAGGTAACAACCTCAGTAAGCATAGCTTTAGTTGTTCGGACTCAATATAACAACACAAATAGGTTTGAAAACTTTCTCATTATCTAGACCTAGTTATGGTCAATCTATTTAACTGATAAATATAACTAATATAATTATACAACATAATGATTATTAAATTATCATTAAAAATTATAATATAAAGAAGGGAGAGAAAGATCAATAATTTAGGGTTATTAGGTAAGTTGATCAATATGGTTCAATAATTTTAGTTTATGCGCTAAGTTGCAACTCACATCACACAATGCATGATAGTGATAATACTATTGATCATCAAAGCTTGTGCCTCTCTGAAAATCTTATGGGAAATTCAACGAGTGGGGGACTAATTTGTGCCTCACTAAATACCTCTAGGATTTTTATAGAAACTCGGCTCTTCTCTCAATTTTGGAGAAAAGGGTAGAAGAAAATGTAAACATAAAACATAAAAATAGTGATATGCCAAAGCTTTTACAATATTTCAAACCCAATCTTTCCTATGAGTGATATAATTAGACACAGAATGTTGCAACCCTTCATTGTTGGGAAGAGAACGAATAGAAAAGGCTAACAACAAGCCTATTGCAGTCTTTCAAATATTCCCATAGGCAATGTTCATTAAGGTCCGATCAAACATAAAGATTTTGAAGGTTAAAAAAAAAACATTTAGAAATTTCATAAGCCCTTTCTCTTCATACAACACAATATAACAAACAACAACCCTTCAGAAAAATAGAGAAGTCCACAAACATAATCCAATTTTCACAAGCTATTATCCTACCATATAAGCCTACAACATGGAAATAAACAATGTAAACTATTTCAATTCAAGTTGAAATAGTGTTTTATTCATAATGAAAGCATAAAGAAGGAAAGCTTGATAAATTCCATGTTGATGTTATCATGCAACATTAGGTGTCTATTCCAGCCGATCTCCTTTAAATTGTTGAATAAATTAAATAATAGTCATTGGCTATTTAATTTATAGAGTGATTTGATGAAGAGGCACGTCCTTAATATTAAATGATAATTATTTATTAAAGAGGCTCAAATTTATGAGGAGACGCAAACTTCAAGGAGGCTGACTTTATATTTATTGGAAACATGTCTTTTCAAGGAGGTTGACTTATGGTTTTGAAGAGGCACGTCCTTCCATTTCATCTTGTATATATGTTTGATGGTTCTTTATTGGTGATCATCCATTTCATTCAGTTTGTAGTTCATCATAAGTTCAAGTATGAATTCTATACAAGAGTAGATTATTAATTAGTGAATTGCTTCATCTTGTATCTATGTTGCATCAGTTTGTGATGCTTATATTTGGCCTTCATATCGGCCCCTTGTAAAGGAGACAGTTTTTGTTAACATTTAATATATAAGTGATATATTGTTGCTAGGTTTTTCTCCCTCAAGTGGAGGGTTTTCCTAGGGTATCTGCTATGTTATTATGTTGATTTTGAATTAATTTTCTATGCTTTACATATGATCATAAAATTAACATGGTATCATAGCTAGTTTGAAGAATATCTTGATTAGATTTAGTCTTGCAACGATACTCTTATTACTCTTTCTCATCTTTGATCACATCTATCTCTTCATCAAGATGGTGAATGGACTCAAGTTCGAGGACAGACTTGAGGGAGCAACAAATTTCACATATTGGAGATTCAAAATTATGCTCAACTTGGAGGAAAATGAATTGGCTGATTTCGTGGAGAACAAAGTCCCTGAGGCTACTTATGAGGAAGAGAAGATTTAATGGAAGAAGAAAGATACTAAGGCAAAGATGTTAGTTGATTCAGTGAAGGACCATATTGTTCCAATCATCTCTAAGTTGAAGACAACAAGAGATATGCTTAAGACTTTGGAGGAGATGTATGAGATCAACAACACAAGTTGTGCACTCACATTAAAGCAACTTCATCATGTTAAGATGGCGAAAGGAGAATCCGTCATCACTTACTTCATGAATATTTTTGAGTTGAGATATCAACTCTCTACTATTGGTCATATTGATGATGACAAGTATTTCACCATGCTAGCCCTTAATGGTCTTCCTTCATCTTGGGAGTCTGACATTCAAGGAATCAAGGTGAGATCGAAACTTCCCAAGTTTGATTGTTTGAGGGTGGATTGTATTCAAGAAGAATCTAGGTTGGCTATGAGAGGTATTGGTCAAATCTCTACTAATGAAGACATTCATGTCCTTGTCACACAATCCTTGAAGAAGAAAGGAAAATATGGAAAGAAAGGATATTTCAAGAGGAACAGAGATAAAGGAGTTGATGGTGCTAAGAGGGACCTCTCTTGTATCTAATTTTTTAGATGTGACAAGTATGGTCACTATGGAAAGGATTGTCTAACCAAGCCTAAGCAATAGGCCTCCATTGCTGATGTTGATGAGATCCCTCCATAGAAGGATTCAGATGGTTTCCTATTCTATTCAACTCTTTCAAGCAGTGTTCCTACCAACAACAATACTTGGTTGATTGATAGTGGTGTCTCTCACCACATTACCAAATTTAGAGAGCATCTAACTTATTTAGTGGAGAGAGATTCTAGTGTTCAAGTAATCATTGGCAATGATGCTAGTTATTCTGTAAAAGGATTTGGGACCTCCTCTCCTCACTTGGATTCCAACATTACCTTGTAGTTGAGTGATTTCCTATTTGTTTCGGGCATCAAGAAGAATCTTGTCTCTATCTTAGCCTTGGAAGACAAGGGGTACCAAGTTGTATTTTTAGAAGGTAAATTTCTTGCATGGCTAAAGAACTTAAGTATCAAGACTGCTCGAGTGATCAAATTTCGACATGAGTGCCTCTATAGACTTTTCACTCACCCACTTTAGGCTCTATTACATGATTCTTCAAGTTTGTGTGAACTTTCGTATAGAATATTGGCTCACCTTCACTTTTGAGCACTAACTACCATGGAGAAGATGGTTTTAGGCCTTCTAAAACTCAATGAGGAGCATGAAGGAACTTGTAGAGGTTGTGCATTGGGTAAGAATATTAAAGGTCTATTTCATTGTAGTGAAATTAGATTAAATGTATTATTGATCTTATTCATTCTGATTTATGTGGTCCAATTTCTATTGCTTCTTTGAGTGGTTCCTTATATTACATTATTTTTATTGATGACTACTCTAGAAAGACTTGGATTTATTTCTTGAAATATAAAGAATCTAAGGAAGTGTTAGAAATATTCAAAGAATTTAAAGCTCAGGTAGATAACATGTCTGGGAAGAGGATCAAGGTTCTAAGATCCGATAACGATGGAGAGTAGATTTACGGTAGCTTCCTTAACTTTTGCATTGAAGAAGGGATTAAGAGGGAGTTTTGTGTCCCTTATAATCCTCAACAGAATAGTGTTGTTAAAGGAAGAATAGATCTATTGTGGAAGCAACTAGAGCCATGATTCATGACCAAGATTTGCAAACCTTCCTTTGGGTGGAAGCATCTAGGGCAACAGTCTATGTTTAGAATAGAAGTCCTCGCCGCATTTTGGAGAACATGACTCTCAAAGAAGCATTCATAGGGGTGAAGCCAGAAGTAAGTCATTTGAGGATCTTTGGTTGTCTTGTGTATGTTCATGTACCAAAAGATAAAAGGAAAAAAGTTGGAACCTTCTAGAAAGAAGGGAATATTTGTAGGTTACAATGAGACATCAAAGCCTACTGAATGTACATTCTAGGTCAGAAGTTTATTGAGATCAGTAGAGATGTCACATTTGAAGAGGATGTTGCATTCAGAAGATCCAAGGGTACTCACATGGAGATAGAAAATGAAGAGTCTCCACAGGATATGGAAGTTGACCATTCTCCTGAGATTCGGAGGGAGGTTCTGAAATCTAAAGAAGATGATGATCCAGTTGAGCCCTTGGAACCTACTGATGGGCCTACAGATATTGTGATTGGTAGAAAAAGACCCTTTGGGCCAGGAAAATAATGCAGGAAGTAGAAAGGTTTGTAGCTCCAAGAGGAACATTCAGAGAAAGCAAGAGACCTCATAAGTTTTATAGCTATGTTCCATTGATGAGTCAAATCATTGAATATGAGCCTTCCAATGTTGAGGAAGCTAGTAGTCAGTAGGTTTGGAGAGATCCTATGTTTGAAGAGTATCAATCCATTCTCAAGAATGACGTTTGGGACATCATACCTAGACCTGAAGGAAAATTGGTGGTATCTTCTAAATGGCTCTTCAAGATCAAGCATGCGGCTGATGGGAGAATTGATAAGTACAAGGCTAGGTTTGTGGCTATCTAGGATTCTCATTGAAAGAGGGAGTTGGTTGTTGGTACCTTCAAATTTGCAAAATTTTGAAGTGCCCATATTGGAAAATTTTCCTTTCCACACTTAAAAGTGCACCTGCAAAATCTTCCCAAGTGATTTTTCTCTAAATAATTGATTATGGCCACACACAAAAAATCTCGGCTCTAGGGGTCACCATTTGTGCACAATAAATTTCTTCAAATGGGTCACAGGCATAATTAAAATTTGCATTTTTTCTAAAGTTTCAAATGCTTATGTTTAAAATATTTTTGAATATTTTAAACATTATGTAAATATGAAAAATGCATCTAGGTCAATTATAAAATACATTTCAAATGTTCTAGAGGGAAAGAAAGTTTAATTCTTGCTTCTGATTGGTCCAAAAGTGGTTTTCATGGTTTTCACCTTTGTACCAGAACTCATCGTTGATCGCCATTTTGATTTGCATTTCCCATTCAAATCAGTGATGACGCGATGGTTGTGTACTCTCATCGCCCATCGCAAACTCATGGGCTCTTTCCTGTTGCACATAGGCGATGGAGTATGTTCTCGCTCATCACTAATTTATATCTAAGTTTCTTGTTGCATCCACGATGGAGCGATGACTTTGCTCATCACTCATCTCAAACCTCTTCTCCATGATGAATCCATAATGTGTGATGGTGCACTCCCTAGCTTATCACTAATTTCTTATGATTTTCCCTTCTTAAATCTATAATTGGAAATGGTTGCTATTGTTAATAATAAAGTTCTATTTGTTGAGGTGAAAAATGATTGGAGAAAATTAATTTAAGCAAATTCTCACAGATGCACAACAATAGTAATTTCATTTCCATCATTCATTACCAGTTCTAAATAAAAATGGAGGAGGCAATCAATGATGGTCAAGTTTGAGCGATGGATGTAGGAAAATCAAAAGGGAAAATATAAAAATATTTTTAAATGTTTTTATTAAAATAGGAATAATTATTGTTTTGTATTGACTGATTCATTTTACAACAATGGAAATATCGTTGGTCTCTATTTTGGGTGGGGGAAGTAAGAGCATATGAGCGATGGTCTTCCTCCCTCTGATGGATTTCATTTGGAGGCACGTGAGAAGTCTGAAGGGAAAATTTTGATATTTTATACAGATTAAAGGGAAACTTCAGCCATTCACACAGTGCATTCTTTGAAATGGAAATTATTTGTAGAAAACAAACGGAGTTAAAATGCAAAATGGAAAAATATTTTTAACTACCTGGTTGAATGGGTTTTGACCCAAAGTTAATATTTTTCACTTGCACAGTGAAATAAAGCTAGTAAGTGAGTTTTTAGAGTAGGGTAAAATGTTTGCATAGGATTTTCAAGTCAAGGTAGGACAAATGATGAAGAGGGAATTTTATTCTTTCAAGGAAACATTTTTTGCTGTAGGGAAGTGGAGTGAGGAGCAAGAAAACAAAGAGAAAATTGGAACTTCTTCAGTAAGCAAATTTAGTTACAAATCTATGGTGCTGAATGTGCCAAGTGTCTTCTTCTAATGAACATTTAGGGTTTTGTTTTTTCCTTAAATGTTGTCTTTATGCCTCATTCTAGAGAGGTTTTTTTGTAATTTAACATAGAGAAAATTGTAGTGTGAATACAAAGCAATTTAGAGTTAAGTTTTAGGTTTGAGTCTGATAATATCTATGTAATTTTGATTACAATACTGACAAAATAATGTTGAATATTTCAAGTTTTAGACTATTTTACTCTCCTATGTACTAGTTTTATAAATTATGAATAACATAATTAAGAATTATTTTATTCATCTCCATTGAATTCTAGTGGATGTTTAGTTTTATTCTTGCTTGTCCATTCAAAGAATGTATGTAAATGTTTGCTTGAAGCTATTGGTTTATTTTAGGCTAATTGTTAGTATGCTAGTAAGAAGTAAAGGTTAAGACATAACGTTGAAATGTTGTAATGCAACATTTTAGAGCTTCATATATTCTCAGGTGTGAAAATTGTCATCAAATTATGTATGTGTTTGAGTTCACTCCATTCCAAGGATGAGGCACTGATCTAAGTGTGTTATTCATGTTACATGTGTTAGTTAATATAGTAGCTGATCATCTTTTAAATCAAATATTACTTATCAGTTCCAGTTTGTTTGTGTGTTGATCTCATTTCAATGAATCACATCTCTCATGCTTAAATTAGGCATTACTGTAGAGTTCATCCAAGCCTTTATAATATTGTGTCTATTAAAAATATAAAGAAGAAACATATGTTATAGTGTATTTAGTACTTCAGCACACAAGTATCTATAAATATACTTTTGGGATCACCCTCCCAGGTTTAACAGACCCTGAAGTGTAGGGGAGAAAAGTGTATTTATTTCACTCTCTCGTTCATTGGCCATATCAACCCGTTGAGTCTGAATATGAGAGAGTGGCTACTCTTTAGGACTCATCGCATTTGTTGATTTGGGAACCAATAGATTGGTGACGCTACTAGGGACAATTACAAAAATATTTGGTTTCAGACCATGTAGTCAAAGAGTGGTTGAATTTTGAAAATGATTTAAGGACCTACACACTTGAAGGAGATTGTTGCAATGTTTTTGATGTATTCTTAAAGTCTGGTGCTCTGTTGGTGGAGAGAACTCAAAAATACCTAGATCTTGGAAGAAATTTTTTGCTCCTTGAAGATCTTTTCCTCTTCCAAAGAGGTGGTGACTCTACATAAATTTCTACATCATCAGAAGAGTTCGTTGTAGAAGTTCTCAGGTATTTTTCTATTGTAATATCTCTATATGAAGGTTTTCAACAAAAATTTCTAGTTAATATTGTCCCTTATTTAGTATTTCAAGATACAAGTAGAAAGGGAAATGAGAAAGTAGGATATTCTGAAAAGGATATTGAGAAGAAATTAGTTGTAGAGAACACAATTTTTATTTGCAAAATGTATTGTTGTCCTAGTTCTCCCTCTACAAGTTGTAATATCATGCCTATAACATAGCCATGTCCTCAAAGAAAAGTGTTCACTAGTGAAAGATATAACCCTCTAGATTTCAATAAAATCCAAGGTTACCCACATTCTATCCCAAGAAGAATTAATGAGTATTTTCCTAAGTTTAGAGGAGGTTTTGAAGAATCAGCATCACAACATGTACAAGGTTTTCTTCATGTAATGGAAGATTGTCAAATAGTAGAGGAAGATGCTATCATGAAGCTTTTTGTAAGAACTTTAGAAGATGATGTTGAATACTAGTTCTGGGTATGTGCAGGATCATCATCGAAAAAATAGGCCCTTAAGTGGCAAAAAATTTAGAAAAATCAATGTTAGGCAACTTGACGTAAAAATTTGAATAAGTTTTCTATATTATTTCAAAAATATGTAAGAATAGAATCTGTAGAAAATTGAATGTAGTTTATAAACTACTAGGTTTATTTAAAATAAATAAAATCTATTTGGTGAAAATTTGAAATTTCAATGTTGTAGTACTTAAATTTCAAGGAAAAATAAGTAGGTGTATGTCTGACCACCCTAACCATAATAAAATGATAATATTTTTTATAATATTTTATATATAAGTAGAGGACTCATCTCCCGATGTGATGCATATTTTTTGTAATTTTTTTCCAAGTAAATAATTAATTATGAATTTTTTATTACAAATTTTAAAAAATATAAAAAACTCATATGTCTGACCACCTTAACCTGGTCAAAAATTCATGAAATTTAATTTTTCTTTTTTTAATCCTATATTATGTGAAGCATAGAATGTGACGCATGTTTCAGATTTAAAAAATGTGATACCGTTTGAAAGTTATAGATGTTTTTCAATCATCCTATTGATCAGGACTTTAGTCATAATTCTAATAGAAAATGAATAATATTTATTTATTAAATTCAAATTAAAGCATAATTTATATTGGTGGAAAGCTAAGAATATCCTCTAAAAACCCTTTTCGTTTCATCAATTTTGGGTAAAAAAAGGTCGTTAGCCACATACCCTACAAATGCCCATAATATTGCCACTTTTTGGCCCATCATGATCCTGCACATACCCTTCTCTAGTTTACCAATGCATTCCATAAATTCATGGCAGGAGCTCAAAATGCATTTCATCGATTATTTTGAAGAAGAGTCAGTAGATGATGACTGCTGGTCTAGAGAAATAAGTCTACATACCCAAGAAGAATATGAAGAAGAATTTGAAAATAAGGTTGAACCTATGTCACTTATTGATGCATTATATGATGCAAAAATATTTGAAGGTGAATCTCCCTATGATTTTCATGATAGATTCATGAATATTCTCTTTGATATACCATCATTAAATAGACCTGATGAATCAATGTGTTTTGATGTTTTTTGTGAAAGACTTGAGTCAGGTCTAAGTACCATGCCAGCTCATTTGAAGCCTCCTAGTCTTAAATGCATATATCAATGAATTTCAATAATTGAGGAAATGATAGATAAATATGGAAGTAATTTCCTAACTTGATTATGTGATGGTGCTTTTCAAGACTTAATCACATAGATCTAGATGGTATAGTGGAAGACAAGAATGATGCATCATTAGGTGATGAGGAAGTTGTTTTTGAACAACCCACAAAAGAAATGAACTCAAATGAAGATTGCAGTCATGATGGTCATGTTGAAGGCTACAATGATGCAAATGATACTGAGAGTATTTTCTCTTCTATGGATTTTGAATATACAGTTGAAGAGCATGTTGATTCTAAAGTTTCATGTCTTCATGATGAGAACAATGGTGTTGTAGATGAATGTTTACAACTAGCTAGAAATCATTCTTGTTTGGATAATATTTATAAGGCCTCAATAGAACAAGATGATGAATATGAACTAAATATTTTATTTGAAGAAGACATGTGTAATCAGAAATGCAATGGTACAATTGGTCCTGCCTCTTCTACAAGTGTTTAGTATAGCATCAATATAAGCATTCATGATGATGAGACAAAAGAGACTACTGATTTGAAGAGTAATTTTGAGAATGTCATCATATCAGATGAAAGTGACAGACTATGCAGTGATTTTCAGTCAAAGCAATCAACCGCAAGAAATTGCAATGAAGAAATAAGCTATGATTTTCAGTTTGACAGTGAAGAAGGTAGCCCTGTTGATTGTTACAACAGTATGAACAAAGAAGGAGATATGCATGCAAGAGATTCATTGGATGAATCAATTCAAGTAGTTGGTTATGAGGAGCATGCATATGTTGATAATGATGAACAAGGAACTCTTATTTTTCTTGATGTTTTACCTTCTTCTACTTCTTTTTCTAACTATGAATTTATCATTGAATGTTTGCATGAGGATAGCATTGAAGAAGTTGTACTTGATAGTGGAAATGTAGAGATAAATGTTAGTACAACTAATGATGCTCTTTATGATGAGTTTGTAGTTGAAGATTGTGATTGTGTCAATCACATGGATGCATATGAGGATCTCTTTTCTAGATCTGCAACTCATATTTTTACTCATAAATTATATGCTTCAGATTTTCTAGTTGGTGCAGCAAGAGGCAATGTTGAATATGATACTCTTTCTAATAGTGAATTTATTTTGGAAACTCATTATGAAGAATTTGTTACAAATGAAGATTCAGAGTCATATGAACCTGCACTTGATTCTTCTTTTTGTGGTATCAGGACATAATAACCCTACCAAAATAACTCTAGACAGAATAACCCGTCCAAAATAACCCAAGGACAAAATAACCTAGGGTCATAATAGCACATGGACAAAATAACCCGTGGTCAAAATAACCCATGGGAAAAATAACCCATGGTCATTTTAGATCAAGCTAGTAAACTAGAAATGACATAAAATAAATTATAAATATGATTGTGTTGCATCATAGCCACTATTCAGGGATGTTTTTTCCATTTCTCTCAATGCTTGTGGAGGAAAGTTCAAGAAGGTCTACAAACATGTTACAACGTCGATGAAGTATTTTCATATGAGATCAAGAAACTTGTTGCATTAGCTTTCATGCCTTAGATAGACGTAATTGATGCATTTGAAACACTTCAACAATCTCCTTATTATACAGAACATGAGGAGACCCTGCAACCCATAATTGATTATTTTGAAGACACGTGGATTGGAAAACTAACCAAAAGAGGCAACAGACGATCACCCAAGTTTCCAATCACAATGTGGAATTGCTACTCAACTACTCAAGATGATATTCCCATAACCAATAATACTATTGAAGGATGGCACAAAGGATTTAGTGAATTGCTTCAAGCATCGCACAACTTAGTCTAGAAATTTATCAAAGTAGTGAAAAAAGAACAGAGTCTCCAAGAGAAAAGAATAGAGAAATATATGGCTAGATACACTAGGCAAAAAAGCAGGAAAAAATACTGTGAACTCAAAGAAAGAATAAAAAGATTGGTTGATGGTTATGACAACCATAAAATTTTAGATTATATAAGAGGCATCACTCATAATTTTACACTTTAATTGGAAATTTGAATAATAAAGTTTTTTTAGCTACATGTAATTTATAAATTTTGATTTTCATTCTTTATATTCTTATGGGGATAGTTTTTCCATGGGTTATTCTGACCACAGGTTATTTTGGCTTGGGTTATTATGACCCTGGGTTATTTTTTTCCTGGGTTATTGTGTTTGGGTTATTCTATCCAGGGTTATTTTGGCCAGGTTATTATGTCCTGTAACCTCTTTTTGTGATAATATAATGAATGTTGACAATCTTGTCTATGAGCTTGAAGTAGGAAACATTGTTTGGGATGCTGAAATTTCTTCATAATGCTATGATTTGAATGTGGATGAAGATATTATGAGTTTTGGTGAATCTTGTTCTCAGGACATTGAGACATATGGTAATATGATTGAGTTGTGTTGTTGGGATGATAAAAAAATATGCATGTGATGCAAATCAGTTGAATGAGTTACAAATGTGTGAGCATTCATTGCTTAACACACAAAAGGATTGCACACCGCTTTAGAGGCATGATACCTTTTTAGAGTTTAATCATTTTGAGGGAATTGGTAAATGGGATGAGGTTGTGTTTTTAGATGGTCTTGATCGCTATCCTCATATTTTGTCACTTGCCATTGAATTAGAAAATGGAATGAGTGGCAGTGATGCAACTTATGTCATTTGGTTGCCATGTGACAATAAAGTTAAAATCAAAGGCATCCTAACACTTGTCTTTGCAAGAATGAAGTTACTAATTTCATTGTGGTGTGGCAGAGGCAAGCATGGACTAAAATAGATCAGTACTTTTAACAGATTGGTATTGGACATAGGTAAGAATTGGCTTCCATTTCCCATTTGGTGGCATGGGGCCACCAAATGAGGTTAAAAATTTGAAAAAATAGACTCTATCACCCAATGTTTCTAGCACCCAATCTGCTCTCCCAAAGATCTGAGTTCTTGCTATGCCCGCAGGGGGCATACATCCCTAAAAAGAGCCACTGTTGGCACCTTCAAATTTGCAAAATTTTGAAGTGCCCATATTAAAAAAATTTCCTTTGCACACTCAGAAGTACACCTGCAAAATCTTCCCAAGTGGGTTTTCTCTAAATAATTGATTATGGCCACACGCAAAAATCTCAGCTCTAGGGGTCACCGTTTGTGCACAAAAAAAATCTTTAAATGGGTCGCAAGCGTAATTAAATTTGCATTTTTTCTAAAGTTTCAAATGCTTATGTTTAAAATATTTTTGAATATTTTAAACATTATGTAAATATGAAAAATGCATTTAGGGAAATTATAAAATACATTTCAAATTTTTTGGAGGGAAAGCAAGTTTAATTCGTGCTTTTGATTGGTCCAAAAATGGCTTTCATGGCTTTCACCTCTATACCAGAACTCATCATTGATGGCCATTTTGATTTGCATTTCCCATTCAAATCAGTGATGGCATGATGGATGTGTCCTCTCATCGCCCATTGTGGATTTGTGGGCTCTTCCCTATTGCACATTGGTGATGGAGTATGTTCTCACTCATCGCTAATTTATATTTGAGTTTCTTGTTCCATCCATGATGGAGTGATGACTTTGATCATCGCTCATCTCAAACCTCTTCTCCATGATGAATCTATGATGCACAATGGTGCACTCCCTAGCTTATCGCTAATTTCTTATGATCTTCCCTTCTTGAATCCACAATTGGCAATGGTGGCTACCGTGAATAATAAAGTTCTATTTGTTGAGGTGAAAAATGGCTGGAGAAAAGTAATTGAAGCAAATTCTCACAGATGCACAACAAAAAATTAATCTCCATCACTCATCTCCAATTCTAAATAAAAATTAAGGAGGCAATCAGCGATCGTCAAGTTTGAGCGATGGTTGCAGGAAAACAGAAAGGGAAAATATTAAAAAAAAAGTTTAATTTTTTTTATTAAAACAAGAATAATTCTTGTTTCTTATTGGCTAATTCATTTCACAACAATGGAAATATCATTGGTCTCTGTTTTGGGTGGGGGAAGTAAGAGCATATCAGTGATCATCTTCCTCCCTCTGATGGATTTCATTTGGAGGTACATGAGAAGTCTGAAGGGAGAATTTTGATATTTTATACAAATTAAAGGGAAACTTTAGCCATTCACACTGTGCATTCTTTGAAGTGGGAATTATTTGCAAAAAAAAAATGAGTTAAAATGCAAGATCGAAAAACATTTTTAACTACCTAGTTGAATGGGTTTTGACCCAAAGTTAATATTTTTCACTTACACAGTGAAATAAATCTAGTAAGTGAGTTTTTATAGTGGGGTAAAATGTTTGCATAGGATTTTCAACTCAAGGCAGGACAAATGATGAAGAGAGAATTTTATTCTTTCACACGAGGGAAACATTTTTTTGTTGCAGGACAGTGGAGTGAGGAGCAAGAAAATAGAGAGGAGATTGGAACTTCTTCAGCAAGCAAAGGTAGTTACAAATCTATGGTGTTGAATGTGCCAAGTGTCTTCTTCTAATGAACATTTAAGGTTTTTTTTTCCTTAAATGTTGTCTTTATGCCTCATTATAGAGAGGTTTTTTTGTAATTTAACATAGAGAACATTGTAGTGTGAATACAAATCATTTTAGAGTTAATTTTTAGGTCTGAGTCTATTAATATCTATGTACTTTTGATTACAATGCTGAAAAAATAATGCTGAATATTTCAAGTTTGAGACTATTTTACTCTCCTATGTACTGGTTTTATAAATTATGAATAACATAATCAATAATTATTTTATTCATCTCCATTGAATTCTAGTGGATGTTTAGTTTTATTCTTTCTTTTCCATTCAAAGAATTTATGTAAATGCTTGAGTGAAGCTACTAGTTTAGGTTAGGTTGAGTGCTAGGATGCTAGTAAGAAGTAAAGGTTAAGACATAATGTTGAAATGTTGCAATGCAACATTTCAGAGCTTCACATATTGTCAAGTGTGAAAATTTTCATCAGATTATGTATGTGTTTGAGTTGACTCTAGTCCAAGGATGAGACACTGATCTAAGTGTGATATTCATGTTACATGTGCTAGTGAATACAAAAATTGATCATCTTTTGAATCAAATATTACTTATCAGTTCTATTTTGTTTGTGTGTTGAGATCATTTCAATGAATCACATATCTCATGTTTAAATTAGGCATTATTGTAGAGGTCAGCCAAGCCTTTATAGTATCGTGTCTATTAAAAATCTAAAGGAGAAACATCTTTCTATAGTGTATTTCGTACTTTAGCACAGAAGTATCTATAAATATACTATGTGGATCACCCTCCCAGGTTTAACAGAGCTTGAAGTGCAGGGGAGAAAAGCGTATTTTATTCACTCTCTCATTTGTTGGCCATATCAAGTCATTAAGGCTGAATATGAGAGAGTGGCTACTCTTTAGGACTCATTGCATCTACTATATTGGGAACATTATTTTGTTGGTTAATATTTTAGAACCAAACTTAATCTCAGTCCTAACCTATGGGATTTCCATGACCGAATTATCAGTTAAGGTGAGGATTGGCCAACACTTAAGTAGAGTAATTGCTACTCTACTTCTTCTCTTTAGGATTTGTGAGACCTAGGGAGGGTAATCCCTTATATACTCTTAATGTTTCACAATTGGTTAAGATTATTTCTTTACACAGATGCACAATCTCTTGAAAATCACTCTATCACAAGCTTGGCTAGCCTTAGATAAAAGCACTATTTATTTTCAGGAAGTGCTCCTTCAAACTTAGGGTTGGGACATTACAGTTCATAGTATGTTAAATCATTCTTCATCTTAAATCCTAGGCTAAATTCGATACTAGCTCAACTAATCATTAGGTAAACTGACCAAATAAGTGTTGCCTCATCTAAGGAAGAAAAGAAATATAACTATGAATAAACCAATAATACAATCTTGATTTAAATACAAAAATTAATGGACTATCAGAGTGTTACATTGTAACATCTAACTCACTATGTCTTTAGAATACCACTTCCTTAATAAATCCTATGTGCTTTTGTTCACAAACCAATGAGTTTATTTCAGCATTTTAATCAATTCATTGAATTGAAGCACAAAACAAATTCACACATTCTGTGCAAATGAAAAAAGATAAATGAAGTTGTCATTAACAATATTCATTCATAAATTTAGAGATAATGTTCACAGAGGAGAGTAAAATTATGAAAAGCTAATATTCATCTTCACTTATGATATTCCCTTGTAAAACATATTCAAGATTTATACAGAGCATAATTTTCATCTCGGCCTTGCTTCCAACATATCTATCTAAATACCTATTAAAATTTTATTATGCTACTAGAGCTACGTATCTACTGTGACCCTATTCTAGATTCAAAAATCTGAACTCATATTTCAACCATGAAAATCCCTTTTATATAATAGGGGAGCAACAAGCACCTAGCCGAATTACAATTACAATTTCAATTTCAAGTTCATTTCAAAAACCTAATTCCAACTAACATCTCGAAGGAATTCCCAAGTGGTTTCATACGTAATCATTTTAGAGTAGGGGAGGCAAAAAACATGCAAAAAGTGTTAGCCATCACTGTCACAACATTTGTCATTGGGAACAAAAAAGATTTGGTTCATTTTATGTGAAAATTCTCCACATCAACAATGGAAAGGAAAAGACATACCATGGACGCATATAAACCAATACCCCCTATGCAATGACCATTGTGTCATCAAAACTAAAATAGAAGTTGACCCTTATGCAAAGTCATTGGCATCCAAAAATTCCTAACCACTTCTAGTTCTTGTAGCAATCGAAGGTACTATAAGAACGTCATCATTAGAACTATCATAAGGAACCAGGGAACAAAGATGTTGGCCATAATCTGAGTTTGTCTTAGCTTCGGTGTTTGAAGAAGTGTCGGATAGCACAATAAGAAACTTTTGCTTCTCTTGATCAGTCTAGTAGCTCTTTCCCTTCTTCATGGCCTTCTTCACTGGCAACGCCAATTCCTTTCCTTTGGGCTCAACCACCTCCTTATCTTCTTTTATGGCCCCTGGCCCTCCTTTTTCTCTTTGAAATATTAGGGGAAACCATGGTTTTCTACTCAGTTGCCTCCTCATGGAATTTGGACATGCTCAACCAACTAGACCTCCTAGCTAATGGGGTTGCCTTACCAGTTTTTTCCATCACTTCAAAACTTATATAATGATAATTTAAAAAGTCTTTTGATTCAAAACCCAGAAGAAGAATACCCCAATCCTAGTGATAACACTTAATTCTAGCAACAAAAGTCCTACATAGACCAGAGGACTAAATTTCAATGTAACTTGACCAAGACAAGAAAATTCTACTACCAAGAACCCCTCACACAAACTGCAAACCCAAAAGACAATGAGAATAATCACCGATCAACCTACATTAAATAGAGATTTTGAGCATGCAAAATTAATGATGTAGAAATCCTTGTGCAAGTGAACTGGTAGCATATCAATTTTTATTTCAATCTGGACCATTCATCTAAGAGAAATTAAGATTTCATCTAAGGTGGCCATGAGCATCATTTTTTTACTATTATCAATTGCTTCTTGAAAACAACAATGTTATCTCAAATATTGACACGTTATTCCTTAACCCTGGTTTAATCATACATGTCCTAAAAATTTGGCATGTATCACCAACTCAATCCATTCTCGTCATTTCTATCGGTGAAATACATAAGGTCAATTTGGAGAGAAACTTTCCTTGCGCTCCATCTCACTTCATTGTTGATCCTTCCCTAATCCTAAGGTGTTTATTAGCAATGAACTTACTCATGTACGGACTTTTTGCTCGTTGGATCATATTGCTTTGAACATTTCATCAATATTCATCCAATTCTTTCTCTAATCTTTTTCTTGCTTTGTGCAAGACCTCCCAGACACCGCCACATTGCTCCTTTCATTTATGGCTATCACCTACCAGTGATTTACTTCATCTACACTCGGCTCTATCAATGATAAAAATATTTTGTGATGGCCCTTATCCCTTGATTTAATGGCCTAACTCTCAGTCACATTTGTCCCTTCATCGTGCTCTCACCAATTCACATATTATCCCTAGGATCACATCAGCAATGGGAAACAACGTGAAACATTAGATCTTAGATATGTGTACCTACATAAAAAAATGGCACCAAAATATTTCCAATAAGATTATATAAAAATTAGCAAAAAGAAAAAACCTCTTTAGAAAGCATTGATCACTTATTGCTGATCTAGATCTTAGGTTCATAAATAGATCCGCGATGAGTGATAAGGCCTCCATTCATTGTTGATCCTCATCATATATTGTGCAAGCAATCGACAATGAATAGTTTACATTATTTATAGGGTTCATTGCACATCACTAATGTGAAACAACCTTTTACAACACATCCACAATCATATGGTGTAAAAACATATTGCTCATCGCTATTACAAAGTTGAAGGATCAGATGTCATTAGCTCGATGAGCAATATCAAAAGAAAAGACCATTTATCACTCATCGATATTACATAGTGTACACTTATGAATAAATTAGCAATGAGTGATATCGGTACAAGGGTCATCTGGACTTAAGTGAAAACTTTATGCACGTGTTTACAAGTTGTTCTAAAAAGGGGGACTTCCTTAGAGGGACATGAGAATGGTAAGCTCACAACTTTGGAATCATATGAAAAAAAAGATGCAATGATCAAAATATTATTCCCCTAGCCTATAAAAAGGGAAATTTAGACTTTCCCAAGAAAGAAACTAGTTATAGGTTGGCAGTCAGGTAATGATACAAATATGAGGATTTCCTCCTTTTCCCCAATTGAAAATAAACACTTTATAGCTATCAGCAAAATAGAATTCCAAGCAACAAAATAAAACCCTAAACCTCACATAAGAACCCTATAACAAATGTGACAAATATTTTCAAGTCAAAATTTCTATGGTTTTCACATGAGCACACAAAAATTACAAAAAAATTTGAAGGTGTCATTAGTGGCTCTTTACATGACCTCCTAGGGTTTCAGCTATGTTGGTTATTTTTTTTAAACCAAACTTAATCTCAATCCTAACCTATGGGCTTGCCATATCAACCCATTGAATCTGAGTATGAGAGAGTGGCTACTCTTTAGGACTCATTGCATCTACTATATTGGGAACATTATTTTGTAGGTTAATTTTTTAGAACCAAAATTAATCTTAGTCCTAACCTATGGGCTTGCCATGACCCAATTATCAGCTAAGGTGAGGATTGGCCACACTTAAGTAGAGTAATTTCTACTCTACTTCTTCTCTTCAGGCTCTATGAGACCTAGGGAGGGTAATCCCTTATATACTCATAACGTTTCTCACTTGGTTAAGATTATTTCTTTACACAGATGCACAATCTCTTGAAAATCACTCTATCACAAGCTCAGCTAACCTTAGATAAAAGTGTTATTTATTTTCAAGAAGTGCTCCTTCAAACTTAGGGTTGGTACATTACAATTCATAGTATGTTAAATCATTTTTCATCTTAAATCCTAGGTTGAATTTGATACTAGCTCAACTAATCATAAGGTAAACTGACCAAATAAGTGTTGCCTCAACTAAGGCAGAAAAGAAATATAACTATTAATAAACCAATAATACAATATTGATTTAAATAAAAAAATTAGTGGACTATTAGAGTTTTACTTTGTACCATCTAACTCACTATGTCTTTAGAATACCATTTCCTTAATAAATCCTATGTGCTTTTCTTCACAAACCAATGAGTTTATTTCAGCATTTTAATCAATTCATTGAATTGAAGCACGAAACAAATTCACACATTTTGTGCAAATGATAGAAGATAAATGAAGTTGTCATTAACAATATTCATTCATAACTTGAGAGATAACATAGAGGAGAGTAAAATTATGAAAAGCAAATATGCATCTTCATTTTTGATATTTCCTTGTAAAACATATTCAAGATTTATACACAGCATAATTTTCATCTCAGACTTGCTTCCAACATATCTATCTAAATACCTATTAACATTCTATTATGCTACTAGAGCTACATATCTACTATGACCTTTTTCTAAATTCAAAAATCTGAACTCCTCTTTCATCCATGAAAATCCCCTTTATATAATAGGGGAGTAACAAGCACCCGATTGAATTACAATTTCAATTTCAGTTTCAATTTCATTTCAAAAACTTAATTCCAATTAAAATCTCAAAGGACTCCCCAGGCGGTTTCATATGTAATCATTTTAGAGCAAAGGAGGAAAAAAAAATGCAAAAATTATTAGCCATCACTATCACAACATTTGTCATTGGGAACAAACAAGATTTAGTTTATTTTATCTAAAAATTCTCCACATCAGCAAAGGAAAGGAAAAGGCAAACCATGGACACGTATAAACCAATACCTCCTATGGGTAGAGTAGCAATTACTCTACTTAAGTGTTGGCCAATCCTCACCTTAGCTAATAATTTGGGTCATGGCAAGAGACCTCATAAGTTTTCTAGCTATGTTGCATTGATGAGTCAAATCATTGAATTTGAGCCTTCCAGTGTTGAGGAAGCTACTTAACAGGTTTGGAGAGATGCTATGTCTAAAGAGTATCATTCCATTCTCAAGAATGATGTTTGGGACATTGTACCTAGACTTGAAGGAAAATTTGTGGTATCTTCTAAATGGCCTTAAGTAGGCTCCTCATGCTTGGTACAAAAGGATTGATCATTACCTGATGAGCTTGGGTTTCTCCAAGAATGATGTTGATTCAAATCTCTACTTCAAGGTAATTGATGGAGAAGCATTAATCTTGGTTTTGTATGTTGATGATTTTATTCTTATTGGAGAAGATCACCTAATTATCAAATGCAATAAGGAGTTAGCTTTTGAATTTGAAATGAAGGATCTTGATCTCATGCATTACTTCTTTTGCTTAGAAGTATGGCAGAAGCCAGATGAGATGATTCTAAGTCAAGGGAAGTACACTATTGATATTCTGAAGAGATTTGGTATGATGGATTACAAATCCATGTCTATGCCTATGGAGACCAACTTGTATAAGTTGAAAGAGGCTGTAGCTAGTTCAGATCTGGTGGATTCCATGATGTACAGTCAATTAATTGGATCATTGATGTATCTAGTCAACACTAGACTAAATATTTTCTATGTAGTGAGTGAACTTAGTCATTTCATGTGTGAACCAAGGAAAATACATCTAGTTGTAGTGAAGCATATCTTGAGATAATTGTGTGGCACAGTTGGATATGGCTTGAGATATTCTTCAAGTGTGGACTTGAAGCTACATGGTTATACTAATTCTGATTGGTAAGGATGTGTTATTGATCAGAAGAGCACCTCTGGATGTTTTAGTTTGGGGTCTGTGATGATATCCTGGTGTAGGAGGAAGCAGTCTTCTGTGCCACTGAGTATAGCAAAGGCCAAGTATATTACAATTTGTGTGGTAGCTCAAGAAGCAGTGTGGCTTCAGAAGCTCCTTGTAGGATTGTTTGGACAATCAATGGAGCCAACTATCATTCATTGTGATAACCAGAGTTGTGTGAAGCTTTTTTTCAACCCTTTGTTTCATGTTAGAACTAAACATGCTGAGATCAAATACCACTATATTAGAGATATGCTATTGAGGAAAGCAATTTAGTTGAGGTATATCAACACTAATGAGTAGATAACAGACATTCTCACCAAGCCTCTCTCCAGAATTAAGTTTGTGTACTTTTGAAACAAGCTTGGTATGGTGGAGAATGAATCCCTAGCTAAGAAGGAGTCTCAATATCAGTGATCCTCTTTAATGCATTTCTCGTTGAGAGAGATTTGAGGTGCAAGCCCTTGTTAATGCATTTCTCTTTGAGAGAGATTTGAGGTGAAAGCCCTTGTTTCCACCCTCTGGGAGAGCCATGGTGGATGTTATGTGTGTGAATCCATGACAACGTCATGTGAGAGAGTTTGTGATGAGTTTCTTGTACTTGTGTTTTCACCCTCTGGGAAAGCCATGGTGAACATCACGATGAGGTGACAACATCACGATGAGTGATGAGCACTTGTACATACCATTCATGGGTGTAGCCATGGTGGTTGATATCACGATGAAGTGATATCTTTACTTTCCACATATGAGAGTAGCCATTGTAGTTGACATCATGATAAGGCACCTGATATGTCTTAGATAGCTGGAAGTATCCTCCCTAGCTGAGAGGGAGTGTTGATGTTATCATTCAACATTAGGTGTCTATTCCAGATGATCTCCTTTACATTTTTGAATTAATTAAATAATAGTCATTGGCTATTTAATTTATAGAGATTGTGATTTGATGAAGAGGTACATCCTTAATAGTAAATGATAATTATTTATTAAAGATGCTCAAACTTATGAGGAGGAACGAACGTCAAGGAAGCCGACTTTATGTTTATTGGAAACGTGTCTTTTCAAGGAGGCAAACTTATGGTTTTGAAGAGGTGAATCCTTCCCTCTCATCTTGTGTATGTGTTTGATGGTTCTTCATTGGTGATCATCCATTTCATTCAATTCGTAGTTCATCACAAGTTCAAGTGAAAATTTTGTAGAAGAGCAGATTGTGAATTCTATAGAAGAGAAGATTGTTAATCAGTGAATTGCTTCATCTTATATTTGTGTTGCATCAATTTGTGATGCTTATATTTTTCCTTCATATCGGCCTCTTGTAAAGGAGAAAATTTGTGTTGACATTCAATATATAAGTGATATATTGTTGCTGGTTTTTTCTCCCTCAAGTGGAGGGTTTTCCCAGGGTATATGTTGTGTTATTGTGTTGATTTTGAATTAATTTTATGTGCTTTACCTCTGATCATAAAATTAGCATTCCATACATGCATGGTCTCAAATATTTCTTCCAAATAATTTGTGCTTAAATATCAAATGAACTTTAAAATAAAGGTTAGATTCCAATTCGATAATAGTTTGAGCTTTATGCCAAAGAAAAGTAGTTTTGCAACTCTACTTCTAAACATAGTTCTATAACCTAAGAAAACTAAAGAAACTTTTCCTTAGCAAAGAAAACTGAAACTTGGAACCAACCCTTTCCTTCAATCGCCACCTCTCATTTATAGCTACAAAAATAAGAAATTGCTGCCAAAAAATAGAAGTAATTTCTACCAAATGTTGGCATTTGATAGTGCATGATCTAATCATAGATATTTTAGTTAGGTCACAACAATCTTTTCTTATCAATTCTCAACTATCGCATTAATGCTCTTTAGATATTTAGCAAAGATAGTTATCTGAAAACTATCAAATATTAGAAAATAGCCTAGAAAAAGTCTAGTTGACCAATGACGTATCCCAATGGCACCAACTAAAAGATTCCATCCTAAAAACCAAAATGAGGCCAGCAAGCTCTGACAAACTCCAAAAGAGATCGCTTCATAAAAGCGCAAACTTCTCGCAGTGAAGAGATGACATGTCAAGCGACCAAAAATTCGAAGGCTCGTGAATATGGATCCTTGAGAAAATCTCTGATGAGCTGACACATGCCCCGACTCTCTACCAAAAGGAAGGAAAAAAATGAAAGTTGTGCAGCCACGACGTGGCACATTGTGCACCTTTCCAATGACTTTTCTTGATCGCAGACACATCCGAAGCCAAAAACGTATTCAATCCAAAAATCAAAAATTATGAAGGAAAAAATCCTTCACGATTTTGGTGACTCACAAGGGGCCTTCACTTGCAGAGGCACAAACCTAGGCATCTGGTAATTCTTGGAGTTTGAGGAAAGTGGAATGTAGTGCCTCCCAATCTTCATTAGTTAGTTGGATGAGAGTAC
This sequence comes from Sequoia sempervirens, assembly GCA_007258455.2. Taxonomy (NCBI): domain Eukaryota; kingdom Viridiplantae; phylum Streptophyta; class Pinopsida; order Cupressales; family Cupressaceae; genus Sequoia; species Sequoia sempervirens. The sequence goes on along the minus strand of VDFB02149280.1, from coordinate 174,381 downwards.
GGATGAGCCTATATGCTTGCTCCAGCTCAAAAACTTTCTTGAAAGAAACAAATCCCCATCTAAAAGAAACCCCCCCAAGGTGATAATAAAGTTGAGAAAGAGGGAATATCTCATGCTCGATATCATCAGTTGTGGGAATTGTGCTTGAACCCGAGAGCTCTGTAAAAGTTTGGACCTTATGTCGAAAAAAATCCATGGCATGCACAACTATCAGTACATCTCCATCCCAAAAAAGAAGAGGAGGGAGCCCAAAATTAACTAGGATACTAAAATCCTTCTTGATTTGATTGACCTACTTGTTCAGCACTGTCTAACAATCCTTGCCCCTTGTTGTGATCTTGTGGAAGTGGATTATCTCATTTTCTTTGATGGAGGTGGCTCTTCTATCGAGAATCCCTGCACTTTTCAGAGCTTCATCTATGGTTACACACAACCTATAAACCAAGCTTTCTGATTCCACTAGTCGGGGAGTACATATCTGTAGAAATTGATCGGCCATCGAGCCAACCTTCACATTTAGTTCTTGAATGTCTCTTAAGAATTGTAAAGTGGGACTAAGAATGGAAACAACAATTGTGATCTTCTCTTAGTGTGTAGATATCAACTTTTTCAATATTGAGAGGGTCCCAAACCCTCATGCATCGGCTAGCTCTTGATTGAACTGAGCCTCTCTTGCTCTTGTGCTTTCCTACATCTAACTTCTTTCTCTGAGGGAATTTTTCAGTTCCAAGCTTAGCCTTCTAATCTCTTGTTTGGAATTTATGCTTCCACGTGAGCCTTCTGAAGATCATCAGAAGTTTGAGATTGAACACCATCCAACTCTCTTCTAATATTTTCCTAAGTGTGTCAGTACTCTACATTCATTTGGCGCTCGGTAGCTGGAAATCAATTTTCAATTTATCAATTTCAAGATAAAGCTAAAACTGTTCACCCTGGGCCTCTGCAAGCAATTTGGATCTCTCTCATTGCTAATTCTATATTTTCCTTATGCAATCCATCTCGAAATCTCTAGCCTGGATCTTGTTCTACTTCCTAGTCACCGTTTCCTTCACATTTACTAGATCTTCCTCGTGCTTCTTAAACTTTCTGCCCAAACTATAATAGTCTACATATACCACTTTCTAGGTGGCCTTACCTAGGACCAATTTTTCATGTAGCTGAGTTTTGTTCAAATCTAGGCCCATGGCTTTGATGTCATAGTCCACCATCTGCATTTGTCCCTTAGGCTTAGACACAAGTAGCTTCATGGTACTGATCAACAGAGAGTTTCACTCTTCATTGAAGCAAGCTTCAATATTTTTGGTAGCTGGCAATGCAACATTGTTTAACAGTAGTTTTTTCTTTCTGACCTGTCAAGCTGCTTGGTTGAGTCAAAATGCTCTTAGAGATTCTGAGGGGTATCAATGCTTTGTGTTGCAATAGAAGCACTAGAAGAGAGACCAAAAAGGGATGCAGAAAGATAAATATTTAGATGTATGAGCATGTGGGGAAGCAAAAGGGAGTGTTATCATGGAAAAAGGTGGGACAGCAAATTGAGATTGGGAAAGGGAGAAACTAGTCAGAGTAAAAAGAGAAATAGGTGGAAGGAGAGGTGCCTTCCTAGAAGCAGATGGACTAGGAGTGACGAGCAATGCGAAAGCTTATGCTCTTTCAATGGGGTCCCTTGACAAGGTAATCAAAGAAACAATAGTAGCCGAAGCGGATGATGCTCACTCAATGCTTGAGGTAGCTTTCGAAAGTTCATTAAAAATGGCAAGTGGTGCATTCAAGACTACTAGCTTAGGGTCCAAGGACAGAGGATTCCTTTCCAATGGAGGGGGTAGAGGAGTAACCAAAGATACAAAGGAAGGAAGAAGAGAGGGAGTAAAACTTACCTGGGTCGTGGTGGTTAGAACATTTTGTAGGACAGACTGTGCTTCTTCTTCCCCTCAAGACAACGTGTTGAGTGCACCTAGATCCATGATTCATCTTCTCTTTGCATGACCAAAACTAGTACATTTTGATACTCTAGCAGTCAATCCCTCTTAAACTTGTCCTTCAACAGTGTAGCAGACCCTCTTGGTAACCGTCAAGTCCTTTTTCCTTTGCTTCGGGCATTGGTGGAGGATGTTGCTTGTGAGTTCCCTTTCCTCGAGCCTCTCTAACTATTGAATTTTTGAGGATTAGAATTGTTGTATGGGATTTTCTCTTCATCAATCTCATGACTCATCTCTAGATTTCTATTGTCAAATTCGACCTCTTGATCATAAATGTCCTCAAACCTTTCATCGTGTGGTTGAAAGTCTCTGAAAAAGGAATTGGGGCATCTCATCTCTTGTCAGTATCTCTATAAGTCTATCTTCTTCCTTTCCAACCATCCCTTACGCTTCAACTGTGTGTTGACGGATTTTCTTGTGGCACATAGAAATTCAACCATTTTGGTCACTTGGGTGGAATGCAAGACAATTCAATATATACCTCTGACCTTTCTTGTGTCGGATTCCTCCTCCTCTCAAACTACTCTTGACTAATCCTAAGGCTGCCAGTAGATTTGCAAGCTCACCCTTGACCTTCTGCTTGTTCAGTGTTACCTGACTATTTCCAATTGTAAGGGGAAGCAAATATTTTTATTTTTGTTTGTTTTGGTGCCATAGACGTTGTCGACAAGGGTTTCCTGATGACATGACTCCAACACAAAATCTCTATCTATAACAAATCTAGGGAGTCAAAAAGGCTCCCCAACAAAACTATGAAATCTGATGAATGTAAAATCCTCTCCTAGGAAATAATTCATCAGGGTCGATGATTTTTCCATCCATTATAAGACCTCAAGATATAAATGGCCCATAGGGTGCAGCAACAAATCTTGAAGCATTGGCCTTAGAAAATGATCTACAAACCAATAATAATCCCATTTTCTCAAAAGTACATGAGTCCATACAGAGACTAACTGACAACAGTCATTTACATCTAACCTAGACACTAGTATATTTTTCTCTAGCCACTCATAATTTTGATGCAAAATCAAGTGGGCCAAGAAAGAAGAATACCTAAATTTAGACTCAATTCTTTAATTCTTCAATTGCTCTAGCATGTTTCTAGCTATTACATCGACAAAATCATAATATTTTTGGTTCTCTCTTTGGAGCACATAAGCCAAGCCCATCTGAAAAGGGTGAACTTCCTCATCACTATTAAGGCTGAAGACCCAAGCCAACATTCAGAATACAAACTGTGTGTCTTTCTTGATTTTTTTGCATGAAAGACGAAAAGAAAGATGACCCTTCTTTGGCCTTTCTTTTGCTTCCTTCTCATAAAAACTTGTTTTCCTGGTCATTTCTTCCCCAAAGATATCCATTTTTTCTTCATCAAAATGTTCAACACCCTAGGTCATAGGGATACACAACATCTCTCATATGGCTTTGACAAAAATGGTAACTTTGATCTTGCTACCCCCAATGGCTCTAGTCCTTTTGTTGAATCTTTGGGCACATGTGTCAACCAGCTCTAGGCAGAGGTCTACGACAGGAAGTATGAATTGTAGCAAACCACAATTCCATAGCCAAAACACAAAACCCTTAGATGGCTCATGCTTCATCATTCTTTAAAATGCACCTTTCCTAAAACTTTTAGGGTTAGCTAACAACCTGGGGTAAAAAACATTGTCGATGACATCCTAAACTGCCTTTGTTGGGATGCATCTATCTAGTTGCACCCTTTTACAAAATTCAAATGGCCACTCCTCAGGCGTTGGAGCATTGCAAAATGAGTTCCTCCCAAATATATTAGTGTAACCAAGCCTTTTTCTTGAGGCTACTTCTTTTCTACTAGATGTTGATGGCTCTGCCATGGCTATATCAAGAAGTTATAAAGAGTTTCCTTAACGAAAAATCTACCATTTTTCTTCTTTAGAAGAATCTACTTTTGAGTGCAATTAATTTCCTTGTGTGTACATGTAGTTAATGTTACATCATTATTTTTGGTCCATTAAATTCTACCACCAAGGAAATACGTGTGGATTTGAGATCTGTATTCCTTGGGAATGCTAAAAACATTGTGAGAATGGAATTAGTACATTATCCCCATTGCCTCTTTCACAAATAAACTCATTACATTAGAACACATGCTTTTAGCTATGAGAAAAATGTTGAAGTAATGCAAGGTACTTTTGAAAAGACATGCCCATTAAGTTTTCAAAACTTAGCGTGTTAATCCATATTTTTTATATAAGTAAGTTGGTTGGCGTTGATGATGGCAAAGGAAACACATTAACCATTTGCATATGAGAGAATTTACTCCCAACGCCCAAATTTATTTCTCAAGACCTCCTGTCAGATCTTCCATATGATTTCTCTACCTTCCTTTGTTTTACCTTGATATTTTCCCATTGTCATCTAGCCAAAAATGGACCTTTCGTTGGTTGGGTTTACTGGCCTATCCTTTATATATATAGCTATGCCACCTTTTGCAACATTCATTTCAAAAGATATAGCCTTTAAGTTTAGAAAGCTTTTCTTGTTGTCTCCCATTTAACCACAATTCGTTGCTCTTAGAATGTCGATTGTCTTAGGCACTCCTATTTGGCTCCTCCCACAGAGGCCACAATACTACTTTCTAGGAGAAGTCACTAGTGACAAAACTAAGTGCTTGGTGAAGAAGTATGACTACCCTTCCTTGGTTGCGTTCAAGTGGATAGTTGCTTGGGACTACATTGACAACAAGAACCAACTCCAAAACAACTACAACTTTCTTTCTTGCTTCATGTCCTTTTTGCTTGACCTAAATGTGGCCAAACCTATGATAAGAAAATTGTGTCACCAGATGTTTGACGTTGCATTGATGGAAGGGCTTGGCGAGATAGTGCAAGTGGTTATCCCTAGCATTAGCATTTTGATCACCATGGATCTCTACAGAAATGTAGACTATCAGATAGATGTACCATGTTTTCCCTTCCTTTCTAACTTTTATACCATGGATCTTGAGATGCATCACTCATCTTCTCAACCAACGGTCATCTACCTGCTACGGGAGTACGGCTTGGAGGGCATTCCTAGGCTTGCTTGGAGGAAGCACTTCAAGATTTTGGTGCATAACCGCAATGACTAGGCTATCATCCTACACTATGTGGAGACCATTTGCATTGTGTATTCACACCCCTTTTGCATCCTAACCGAGAAGAAGAAGACGAAGAAGAAAACCCAATGACAAGCTATCTTGTCTTTTTGGACAATGGCTAGAAGCTTATCTTTACTGCTTTTTGCATGTTGCCTCCTTTTCGCTTCTTTTTTCTTTGTAACCCTTTTTTCTTTGTAAATTTTTGCTTCTTTTGTGTTATTCTTAATGGATTATTCTAAAAATTTAGAATGTATTTATAAAAAATTTACATATGGTACATAACTATTAAAAATTTTAAAGAACTACATATTTTTTATGGAAAAATTTCAGATAGATACCATTCACTAGTATATATAGAGTATTACCTTCCATATCTACAAATTCTTATGCATTATTTTCCTTGTATGCACTAATTCGGAAGGGTCCCTTCCATAGCACTTCAAATTTTGTGTGTTTCCCTAGTTTTTCAGTATGCTCATCGTACTTTAGCACTATGCTCCCTTCTCTGAATTATAGGTTAGAGGTCTTGTTGTCAAACCATTGCTTAACTATTTGTTGTTATTTGATGATGGCTCCATAGGCTTTCTCTTTGTCCTCCAGTTTGAGGAGTTCTTCCAAGCATACTTCCATTTTGCCACTTTCTTCAATCTCTAGGGCTTTCAGTAGTTGTAAGGAAAGAATTTATATGGAAACAGGTAACACTACCTTTTTTCTGTACACCAATTCATAAGGGGAGGTCTTCAGGATCTACTTGGGAGTAAGCAAGTCCACCCACATAGTAGCTTGCAAGTGTTTGTGCTAATCCCTTTGTCATTCTGACCCAATGCACTTCATTAACCTAATTAGGTTTATGTTGGTCGACTCTGCTAACCCATTTCCTTATGGGTAGTAGTTTGACAAATTTTTAAGGTAAACCCCATGTTTGATTAAAAAATTTGACATCTTTGAACCTACAAAAGGGTATGTGCAGGATCATCATGGAAAAAACAAACCCTTAAGTGGCAAAAAATTCAAAAAAATCAAAGTTAGGCAACTTGATGTAAAATTTTGAATAAGTTATCTATATTATTTCAAAAATATGTAAGAATAGAATTTGTATCAAATTGAATTTAGTTTCTAAACTACTAGGTTTATTTAAAAAATAAATAAATCTATTTGGTGAAAATTTGAAATTTCAATGCAGTAGAACTTAAATTTTAGGGAAAAAATAAGTAGGTGTCTATCTGACCACCCTAACCACAATAAAATGATAATATTTTTTATAAGATTTTACATATAAGTAGAGGACTAATGTCCAGATGTGATACATATTTTTTTGTATTTTTTTTCCAAGTAAATAATTAATTATGATTTTTTCATTACAACTTTAAAAAAATATAAAAACTTGTATGGCTAACCACCTTAACTTGGTCAAAACTTCATGAAATTCAATTTTTATTTTAATCCTATAGTATGCGAAACATAGAATGTGATGCATGTTTTGGATTCAAAAAATGTGATATCGTTTGAAAGCTATAGATGTTTTTCAATTAGCCCATCAATCAAGAATTTAGTCGTAATTCAAATAGAAAATGAATAATAATTATTTATTAAATTCAAAGTAAAGAATAATTTATATTGGTGGAAAGTTGAGAATCTCCTTTAAAAACCCTTTTTGTTTCATCAATTTTGGGTTAAAAAAATCGTCAGCCACATACCCTACACATACCCATCATATTTCCACTTTTTGGCCCATCATGATCCTACACATACCCAGAAGTTCAAGCATTGTCAAATATGATGGTTTTGGGTGAGCCAAATCTAGCTATTGGCTCTTCAAGGAAATTGACAATCTCACCCTCTATGGCATTTTTTAGAGCTATGACCTCCATCCACCTTATAAAGTAGTTGGAGGTTGTAAGGATCCACTTGTGGCCAACTCTGGAAATAGGATTTATTATTCTAATGAAATCTAGACCCTATTGAGCAAAGAGCTCTTTAGTACAATTGGGCTCAAAGGAAAAAATTATTTTTGTTGGCAACAAAGAATTGGAACCGAGTACACTTTTACACCAAATGATGTGCTTCGGAAAACATAGAGGACCAATAATATCTTACACACATTATCTTCAAAGTGGTAGTCTTGGCGGAGAAATGTCCATCCTTAGGACTACGATGGAATTCATTAAGAACTATTTCTGCCTGAAGTTTGTCTAAACATCAAAGCAGGACACCATCATAGTTTCTCTTAAATAGTACACCTTCAATCAATACATACCTAGTGCCTTGCAATTGGTAGTATCACCTTTTATGGGATGGAAGGTTGGTCAGGTAGCGTCCCTCTTGCATAAAATGTGTCTGATCCACCACCCAAGATTCATCAAACTTGAATTAGTTCAAGTAGACCTAATCGGTCTCCTTTTTAGCTATGGAACTTGGTTCTTGTGTAATGTATTTGCACAAACCTCTTCCCTGAACCAACATGGTTGGTCTAATTTCCACATCATACTCTAGGATATTGGTGATCCAATTTTTCCTCTTTTTGGTTATCTCAACTTTTGTGATATACTCCTGCACACTAGGATGTGCAATCAGAATAGTGATCTTATTTACTGACACCAAGTGTCAGAACTTCTTTAAGCTTTTAACAATGGAAAAAGCCTATTTTTCTACAAAATTATACCTCGCCTCATATCCTTTAAGGGTCCTTGAGTGAAATGAAATAGGATGCTCTCCATTATTTCCCTCATCCTTTTGAGTGAGCAGTGAAGCTATGCTATGTTGGCCACTGTATACATAGAGTAGAAAATATTTGGAAAAGTCAAGGTTAGCCAATACTAGAGTAGTGGAGATGGTTATCTTTATCTACTCAAAATTTTTCTTTCCCTCAAGGCTCCATTTGAAAATCAGGTTCTTATTAAGCATTAGTGTAATCGGTCTCACAATACCTGTGAAATATGATATGAACCTACTGGAAACGATGATCTTCCCCAGAAAAGACTACACTCCCTTCTAATTTTTTGGTATGGGTAAATCCATTATAGATCTCACCCTTTTGGGGTCTATTGCTATTCCCTCCTTTGACACTACAAAACCAAGTATCTTATCTTGAGGTACTCCGAAAACACATTTTTTGGGATTTAAAGAAATCCCAAACTATTGAAATTTCTAGAAAACCTTCTCTAGATGATCAAAATGATCATCTTTTGGCTTTGAAAAGACCATCAGGTCATCCAAATATATTAAGATAATCTGGTTGATTAAACCCTTGAAAGCAATACCCATTGCTAGTTGAAAATTCGCACCAGCATTTGAAATTATGAATGAAATTTTTGAGCATGCAAACTTTCCCCACTTATTGGTAAATATTACCTTACGTTGGTCATCTTCTTTTACATATACCTGGTTATAGCCTGAGAAACCATATAGTAATGAAAACATCTCTAATCTTGCCACAAGCTGCACAATTTGGTCCATCAATGGAAGAGGGTAGTGGTCTTTTAGTGAGGCTTTATTTAGATCTTAGAAGTCGACACAAATCCCAATATCACCATTCTTTTTCTGAACTACTATCAGATTTGACACCCAGGTGGAATGCTTGATCAGATATATGATCCTTGAATCAACCAATTTGGTGAGCTCCTGCACCATCAATGCTCCGACCTTCGGATTGACTAGCCCTTGTTTTCTTTGGATGGGCTTAGATACCTCTGCCAAGTCAATGGTATGTTGAATTATGCCTAGTTCATACCCTCTAAGATCATTATAGGTCCAGACAATTACTCCATCATATTTGAAACATAGATCCTTCAGTCTTTTCTTGTCTTTGTGGGGAACTTCCCTTCTGACCTTTAACTTTCTATCACTTATGACATCAAGCTCTTCATAGTCCCTTACATCCACAGTGAATCTCTACTTGTTGTTTCTTACGTCTTCATAATCAAAGAGATTTTAAGGGGGATTAATTCCCGAGGAAGGGTGTGTGCATGATCATCATGGAAAAAATAGGCCCTTAAGTGGCAAAAAATTTAGAAAAATCAGAGTTAGGCAACTTGACGTAAAAATTAGAATAAGTTATCTATATTATTTCAAAAATATGTAAGAATAGAATTTGTAGAAAATTTAATGTAGTTTCTAAACTACTAGGTTTTTTTTTTTTTAAACTATTTGGTGAAAATTTGAAATTTCAATGAAGTAGTACTTAAATTTCAGGGAAAAAATAAGAAGTAGGTGTCTATCTAACCACCCTAACCAAATTAAAATGATAATATTTTTTTATATTATTTTAGATATAAGTAGACAACTCATGTCCCGATGTGATGCATATTTTTTTGTTATTTTTTTCGAAGTAAATAATTAATTATGAATTTTTTATTAAAACTTTTAAAAAATATAAAAACTCATATATCTGACCACCTTAACTTTGTCAAAAATTCATGAAATTAATTTTTTTCTTTAATCCTATAGTATGCAAAGCATAGAATGTGACGCATGTTTTGGAATCAAAAAAATTATGATATTGTTTCAAAGCTATAGATGTTTTTCGATCATCCTATCAATCAGGACTTTAGTCATAATTCAAATAGAAAATGAATAATAATTATTTATTAAATTTAAAGTAAAGAATACTTTATATCGGTGGAAAGCTAAGAATATCCTTTAAAAGCCCTTTTCATTTCATCAATTTTGGGTTAAAAAGAAGTTGTTAGCGACATACCCATCATATTGCCACTTTTTGGCCCATCATGATCCTGCACATACCCATAAGCTTGTTGTATTTTAACTAGATAACCTATTCTTTGGGAAATTCTGCTCCTGGTTTTGAATAGTTAGAAATTTCTCCTAATTTATGTATAAAAGTAGTAATCTAAACGTCATCATCAAAAACTTTCCAGTTTTGATCATTGTCGAGGATTGTAGGTCGGACAATGACTTGCACTGCATTTTACTTGGTTGAATCTGAAACTAGTTCAAATTGTGAACTGGTAAAATCCATCCAATTAGGGACACTATTTTGAGATCAGGGAATGACTTGTATATTGAAGGCTTCAAAACTCTCAATCAGGTCCCAAATTTGTTGTCTGTACAACTTCATTGTTTTATTCTTTGTAGCCGCTTGCCCATGAACCTAGCTCACCACTAACTCTGAATATCTGAAAGCTTGTATTCTCTTTACGCCCATCCATTCAGCAAGGATCAAACCATGGGCCAAGGCCTCATATTCTATGTCATTGTTTGAGCATGAGAATTGAAAATGGTAAGGCTTGATGATCTTTGATCTTGTCAAAGACACTAGTCGAACACCTACTCCAGAGCCAGCTTTGCATTTGGCACCATCAAAATATAAATCCCATAGACAGTTATTTGTTGGATCATCATATTCCTTGCGATCCTTCATCAATTTCAGAAAGAATTGAAAATTGTCAAAAATCACATAGGTTCCTAGCCCTATTGCATGAAATTTTCCAAATGGGCCGGAGTCAATGAATTGGTTGAGTAGCACCTCTTCTTCGGGAGCTGTTTGATCACTTGTGTCTTCTTCATCTTCCAATATCTCTACACAGTATCTCTCCTGCTGCAAGAAAGAGGTATGTGATGCTTCAAATCATAGGATTGCATTGTCTGCTATGTGTTTGGGATGCAAATATTCAAACACAATCTTCATCTTCACTCCATGCTTGGTTCTCAATATCAAGTTGGACCAATCAAGTGCTAAGTACCCACCAAGCTTCACAATGAAATCTCTTGAAATATGCATCCTAAAGACTGGGGGAATGTCTATCACTAATATTTCTTGTGTGACTATTTATCTTGAACATGAGAAGAGGGTTAGAGGTAGATCTTTTATTTGACCAATGCTCGGAACCTTCTTCTTGTCTAACTACATGATTCCTTTCTGAAGGGGCTCATACTTAATTTTCAGGGCATTGGTTGCTTCTTTCAGTGTGACCATTGTGCTAGCCTCCAAATCGATCATGTTATTATGCAAAAGCTTATCTCCCACAATAAGTGTTAAAAACAAAGGTGTGGGCTTTGGCTTGCTTACCTCTTTCTCTTTCGCATTTTCCATGTCATTAACATAAGCAGTTGCTTTTGAAGCCTGAGGATTCGATGTGGATCCTTTGTCTCTGCTTTAACCACATGATGGAGTCATGTCCATCTATTGTATTTTTTCTTCTTTCTTTAATAATTCCTGAAGAAAATTCTTTCATTTGGGGATAGATTTGATGTCCCACAAAGAGACATTAGCAAGCGCCTTCTTCAGTTGTTCCACCACATTTTAAGAGTGTTTTGACTGGTTGGGTCTTGTGCTTGAATGGTGGTATTTATCTCATTTTTGGAAGAAAAAGTTCTATTGTGAATGGGCTTGGTGTCTTGTTCATCTCCTTCTTTGGAAATGGTGGAATGTGTGGCTCTAGAGTAGGTCAGATAGTGGGTGGTGGAGCCTACTTTTCCTATAGCAGTGGTTGGCATGGTTGAGGATATCGCAAAGCTTGTTGCATGTATTCTCATGTGAGCCTTCTTTTGGATCTTTTGTTTTAATCTGAATGTACTTGCGGAGTACTAGTCATCGAGGCTTCATTCACGAACACCACATCCTCTTCCTCCATCCATGAAAATATAACTTGGTCAAGTGCAATATCGAGTTCTTGCTCCAATTATATTCCTTGCATTTACGCTCTAAAGTGGACATTTTCTATTTTGGAGGACTCATATTCATCCGCATTCGAGAGCATGCCCTTATTTCTTTATTCTACTATCTTCCATTGCATATTACCCCTAGGATAATTTTGAGGAATATGACTATCATTGCATGGGAAGCACCATACATTCTCATCTTCCGCCAAATTATTCTAGCCTGGAATTAACTCTTTGCTCTAGCTATCTTTGACTGTCTATAGTGGCATGGTGACTGGAACTATCTAGTTTACAGATGTTGTTTGTTGACCTCCTCCTCTAGAGGATCCTTGGTATGGGTATGTGCAAGATCATGATGGCCCAAAAAGTGGCGATATGATGGGTATGTGTAGGGTCCGTGGCTGATGACTTTTTTTTTACCCAAACTTGATGAAACAAAAATAGTTTTTAAAGGAGATTCTCAACTTTCCACCAATATAAATTATTCTTTACTTTCAATTTAATAAATAATTATTATTCATTTTCTATTTGAATTACGACTAAAGTGATTGAAAAACATCTATAGCTTTCAAACGGTATCACATTTTTTGAATCCAAAGCATACGTCATATTCTATGCTTCAAATAACATAGGATTTAAAAAAAAATGAATTTCATGAATTTTTGACCAAGTTAAGGTGGTCAGAAACATGAGATTTTATATTTTTTAAAAGTTGCAATATAAAATTCATAATTAATTATTTACTTGGAAAAAAGTTACAAAAAAATATGCATCACATCAGGACATAAGTCCTCTACTTATATCTAAAATCTTATAAAAAATATTATCATTTTATTGTGGTTAGGGTGGTCAGACAGACACTTGTTTCTTATTTTTCCCTGAAATTTAAGTACTAATGCATTCAAATTTCAAATTTTGAACAAATAGATTTTTTTAAAGTAAACCTAGTAGTTTAGAAACTACATTCAATTTGCTATAGATTCTATTCTTACATATTTTTGAAATAATATAGATAACTTATTCAAATTTTGCGTCAAGTTGCCTAACTCTGATTTTTTTAAATTTTTTGCCACTTAAGAGCCTATTTTTTCCATGATGATCCTACACATACCTGTATTTATTTTGCTAATAAGATGGCTTGCTTCTACTATAGGTTTGTGTGGTCTTCTTCGTAGGTGTTTCTTGCTACTATTTGATAAGAACCAACTCATTAGCAAAAGTACGCATGGGATTCTTCATGATGTCATTAATGTCTGCCACTATAGAGGAAGAGCTAGACATGCTTGTCTAATTGGTAGGGTACATGTACATGGACTGTGGTGTGGCCGATGTTAGTTGTGTTGTAGAAGTGTTTGACATAGCTTCTTCCCAAGTACTAATAGAATTTTTTGCAAATACTGACATCAGAGGTTGTGGCATAAGCTTCCTGGCATCAATCAAACTGTTTTCCACATGCACAACCATCTCGTATGCATAGGGTAAGATATCCCCTCCCATGGAGGTTATCATCAATGTGACGTTTGAATTGAAATACTTTAGGTAAAACATAAATGCCATCACAGCTAGGAGTCGAGTAGTCACAGGGATTCTTTACTAGTTTTTTGGAACCTATTGTTGACGTCACTCATGGCCTCTTCTAGAGCTCTTTTGATGGTGATCAATTGATGTAGGAATGAAGAACAATCTCTTTTCTTTAAAAAGCATAATTCAAATAACCTCTCTTTGCGCTGATCCCAGGAGATGATAGAACTTGAGGCCAAACATCGATAGTAATCTTGGTCCTTTCCTTTGAAAGAGGCAGCTAACAACCTAAGAGTAATATTTTTCTCTGCTATGTTATGTACCATACATACCTCCACTATATCTTGAAGGTGTTAAGAGGGGGTTTTGAAATCTTCTCTGGAAAATTTTGGAATAGCCTTGAGGGATTTAGTGGGTATGGTAGGCCATACATATAGGCACATAGGTGGCTATAGCGGACTACCAATATCCTAGGTTATAAAATTTCTAGGAGCAGGGGTAGCTACATGAGCCATAAAGAAAATATTTTTATGAATCGAGTATATGGGTATTCTAATTTAGAAGGTTTAGCCTCCAAGTGGAGGAGATAAGGCTCTTGATATTGGGCTCTTACTTCTCACTCCATTGCTCCTTATAGGTGATACAAAACCTGTAAGTCTTCTTCTCCTAAGTACCGAGGTACGTAAGTAGGAGTACTGAAAATGGCCTCTTGAAGATGCTCTTGTTTGGATTCTAGGCATGAAACTTCTAGTTTCTTTCCTCGGCCTAGTTTAAGAAATATTTCTAACTTCTAATCAGGTGTTCAGAGAACTTTGTGTCCCATCAGGTGTTCCAAAAAAATATTTGTTGATCATCAAATCTTGTGCCTCTTTGATAGCCTTATGGGAAATTTAGTGAGTGGTGGACTAATTTACACCTCACTGAATACCTCTAGGATTTTTATAGAAAGCTAGCTCTTCTCTATGTTTTGGAGAAAAGGGTAGAAGGAAATGTAAACATAAAACATAAAAAATAGCGATACGCCAAAGCTTTTACAACATTTCAAACCCAATATTTCCTATGAGTGATATAATTGTTAGGGTTAGAAGGTAGATATCTAAAAATTAAATGCAGATTTGATCAATAAAATAGAGGAATAAAACACACAAAAAAATTAACAAAGATAATTTAATGTGGTTCACCCAATCCAGGCTACATCCACAAAACCGCAGTCATCCAATGATTTTATTATCTAGTGCAAAACTTATTACAATCTCATGAATAATCACCCTTTTTCATAATACTATAACTCCCATCCCAACCCCTTATAACAAGCTTAGAAGCTTCTAGATTAGGGTTCTACAAAATCATTTTTTATGGTGATTTTTTATTTTTTCGATGACAACACAAAAAATAGGGAAAAATGAAGAGTGTATAGTATAGCATGATCAGTTTCCACATACCAAAAATCTACCTCTTAGAGACTGATTAGGCTCCACACCAACACAATCTCCCACTTGGAGATTGATCCTAGATGACACTACTGCACTTACAGCTCCCACTGTAAATAAGCACCTTAGACCCTATTGCTCTGTTATACTTGAACTCAACCTTGAAGGCCAACTGAAGTTGAAGAGGACCTCAGATTCTCCCTTGTCACCACCTTCATAAACATATCCATTGGATTGGCATCTATATATATCTTTTCTAGCTTTACCTGTCCATCCTCCAACACTAACTGAATGAAATGATATCTCAACTATATGTGTTTGGTTTTAGAGTTCAAGGAAAAATTCTTTGCAAGATGTATAGAACTCTAGCTGTCTGTAAACAAGCAATTTTTAGCCTATTGTTTTCTCAAATCTTCCATGAAAAGTTGCAGCCATATCATCTCATTTGTCACATCTATTGCAGCAACATACTCTACCTCTGTGGTGGATAAAGCAACCACCTTTTGTAACCAAGAATTCCAACCCACTGTTGTCCCACCACCTATAAATACATAGCATGTGGTACTCCACCCAGTATCTATATCCCCTGCCAAATATGAGTCAACATAGCCTTTTAAATCAGTATTAGAGCCCCCAAAACATAAAAATTTATTGGACATACCCTATCAAATACCTGAGAATCCATTTTACCACATTTTAATGCTCAACTCTAGGATTACTCATATACCTACTAACAACTCCTACATCATGTGCAATATTCGATCTCACACATACCATGGCATATATTAAATTGCATACAGTTGAAGCATATGACCTACCTTGAACATTTTGTCTTCCTCCTCTTGTGTCTTTGGACACATATCCTTATTCAATTTGACATGACTAGGCAAAGGTGTGCTGACAGCTTTTGCATTCTCCATATGAAATCTTTGTAACACCTTTTCAACATAATTAACCTAAGATAGAAACAATTTTATGTTTTTCCTATCTCTTGTAATCTTCATACCAATGATTTTTTTTTATGCCCCCAAATCCTTCATAGCAAATGAATTTTCTAACTGTTGTTTTAACTCCTTTATGTTATCCATGTTAGACACCATTACAAGCATATCAGATGTCAGCATATAAACATAAAATAATGTAGCTATCATCACCCAACCTCTTAAAATAAATGCAATGGTCTAAATTACATCAACTATAGCCATTCTTATCCATAAAGCTATCAAATTTAATATACCATTACCGAGGTGCTTGCTTCAAGCCATATAAACTTTTCTTCAATTTGCACACCAATTTCCCCTAACCTTTCACCTCAAATCCTTTGGGTTGTTCCATGTATATTTCCTCTTCCAAATCACCATAGAGAAATTTTGTTGTAACATCAAGCTATTTTAAATGCAAATATTTAGCAGGCACAATACTTAGAATAGTACGAATAGAAGTCATTTTAACAACTGGAGAAAAGATTTCATCAACAATACCCTTTTTCTATGCAAATACCTTTACAACTAATCTGGCTTTAAATCTTTTCTTACCTCCATCCTCCTCTTTTATCCTATAAACCCAATTGTTTAGTAAAGCCTTTTGCCTACAGGAAACTTGCATAATTCCCAAGTCTATTTTTTTAGCAAGGATTCCATTTCTTCTTCCATTCCATGCTCCCACTGAACCTTTGTATTCACCTGCATAGCTTCATCATAACATTCTGGTTCACCAACATCAAATAATAAAATAGAATACAAAGAGGGAGAAAATATTTCTAGAGGTCTACTTATCATTGAAGATCGTCTAACATTCACTGGAGTTTGTGGTATTTGTTGTTGTTGTTGTTGTGAAGCATGAGGAACCACTGGAACATCATTGTTTGGTGTATCATCCAACACTACATAATTATTTTCATTCTTGTCATACTACTGCAATTGATCTTTGTCCAACACTTTCTCATTGAATATAGCATCCCTGCTTCTCGCAATTTTTTGATTTTCCAAATCCCAAAACCTATGACTAAATTCATCAATGCCATATCCAACAAATATATATTTCTTTGATTTTGTATCAAACTTGGTTCTATTTTCAAAATCTACATGTGCAAATGCTTCACAACCGAAGGTCTTGAGAAAAGAATAACTCACCTTCTTACATGTCCATACTTCCTTCATAATACCACAACCCAAAGGATTAGAGGGACCTCTATTGATTAAATAAGCAACAGTGTTTACATCCTTTGCCCACATGTTTAAAGGTAGCCCAAAATGTAATCTCGTAGTACATACATGCTCCATTATTTTTTTTCATGTGCTCAACCACTCTATTTTCTTGTGGAGTCCTTGGAACTATTTTCTTCCTATGAATTCCATTTGAGGAACAATAATCTTCAAAAAAATTGCTGCAATACTCACCACCATTATTAGATCTAAGACATTTTAACTTTTTACTCATCTCATTCTCAACCAATCTTCTCCATTTTTAAAAAGTTTCAAATACATCATATTTCTTCCCAAGGAAATAATTACATACCTTCCTAGTTGCATCATCAATGAATGTAACATAATACTGAGGGCCACCGAGAGAAGATACCTAAGTTGGTCCCCATACATTTGTATGCACAAGCTCCAATTTCTCATCTTTCTTTTGCTTCCCATCCTTGAGAAAACTAACTCTCTTTTGTTTTTCATACACACAAATTTCATAGAAATCCATATTAACACATTTTGGACCTAGTAAAACATTCTTTGAATGAAGTACTTTCATACCTTTTGCACTCACATTCCCAAGTATATTATGTCATAGTGTTGATTCAAAATTCATAGAAACTGTGTAATTTTCTACTTGGTGAACTACAACATCTATTCCTGAACATTGATTTTTATTTACAATAGTTAAAGTAGAAGGAACAATATGACCTGTAAAAAGATATAAGGTGCCTACTTTCACACCTTTTCCTACCACTAAGGAACCTTTTGTAACCTTCCAATTTCTATCACTAAATGTAACAACACAACCTTCATCATCTAGTTTCCCTACTGAAATTAAATTTATTTTTAACTTTGGAATGTGCCTTACCTCATGTAATAGCCAATAATTCCCATTTTGTAACTTAATCTTGGGTGATCCCACAAAGTTGGTTTACAATTTCTAGGAGATTTTGGTTTTTGTTGAAATCATATATTTTTAGAAAATATAGTGATTTAAGCTTTTAAAATTTTCATTTAAAGTATTCCAATTGAAGAGGGTTTGATCAAACTACCTTATATCAAACCCCCTTTGATAAAACCCCACTAGTTTTAAACCATACCTATAATGGAGTCTCCTTTACACCTATCAAAATGTTGATAAAAAACAACTTTTAATTTACCTTTTGGGGGATCAAATGAATTCATTTAAAATTTATTTTTGTAAGTATGTAGTCCATATTATAAGCTTCCCAATAAATATAATTTTATTATTATATTTATTTTTTATTTCTTGTGAATGTAGGTTTTTTGCCAAAAATCAAACTCTCTATTTTGCACATGTGCAAAACTAGAAAATTATCAAAAAAAATTAAAAAAAAATATGAGTGCACCAGATATTGAAGTCCTTTATCCAACAAAAAAAAAAGAGTTTTGATACATACAAAAGAAGCTACACGTTATACAATCGCACTATGTTTGAATTGTAATTGGTTTGACTTTAAAACTTGATTAAAGAAAAAATATTCAATAAAAAAATATCTATCCAAGTGGAAGCACTAGATATCGGAGTTACAAATCTAAATTTGAAAGAATTATAATTTTATCCTTCATGGAAAAAAGGTTGTGTTATGTACAGTGAACATCACTTTTTAAAAATGTTGTTTTCAAAAAAAAACTAGTTTTTGAGGGAGACGGAAAAAGAAATGCAATCTGATTCCAAAAAAAATGAAAAAAATATATTTAGAATCTACAGACAAAATTTTATGAAACTCTAGTTTGCATCATCTTCAAATTCCTCACAATTTAGCCTCTATAGGTGCCCAAAAGTGAAGATTTAGTTAAAAAATATTATTTCAGTGTCTAGTTTGACTAAAAATTATAAACCATTATTGTGGGATCACCCTCTTGATTCTTCACTTTCCAAAAATCTAATAGGGTTCGTTATCTCCCAAATAAACCAACCCAAAACCCCCTTGGACATAATCATGAAAATAACTTTTATGGGATGTAGCATGAAATGAAGCCCCTGAATCTAACACCCAAGAATCATTAGCATTATCAAGGGAAAGAATCAAAGCATCCTCATTAGATTTATTGCTTACCACATTTTCCTCTTTATTGCCTTCCTTTTTGTCTCCTTTATTTCTTAGAGACCAACAATCTTTCTTTAAATGACCCAGCTTACCACAATACCAACAATCCCTCTTGTCACTAGATTGGGACCTTTTGTCCTTTGATTTTCCTTGCGACTTCTCATGACTGCCATAATTGTTTCCTCTCTCCTTTTTTCAGCCCCTATTTTCTACATTCAAAACACTGCCTAATGTGGATGTTCCACCTAAGCTTTTCTTATGAATTTCCTCACTCAAAATAACACCAACATCATAAAATTTTAATGTATTTGAACCAAAACAGAATTTCTAATAGCCATTACCAAGATATTCTAGCTTTTTGGAAAAGAACACAGAATCAAAAGAGCCATAACTTCATCAAAGTTTACATTTACATAAGTTAATTGATTGGTAACTGTATTAAACTCATTTAAATAATCAGCAACTGACCCACCTTCTACCATTTTCATATTAAATAAACACTTCATGTAAGAAATACCTTATTTGAAGCAGAAGGCTTTTCATATAACTTTGTCAGGGTTTCCATAAACTCTTGAATTGTCTTTGTTGTTATAATATTGAATGCCACCGATTGTTCCAGGAATAAACAAATGGCTCCCGGTGCCTTTCTGTCTAGAATATTTCATTCTTCATCACTCATTGTTGTTAGTTTCTTGGCTATTCCTTCCAACAGCCTCCATAAATCCTTTTGATAGAGATAATCCTCCATCTGCATCTTCCATAACTAATAGTTTTTCCCATTGAATTTATCTACTTCAATTTACCCTCGTCCACCATTTCTCCCACTTAACCGTGAGACTCCCACTCAACCATGAGACCTTCTTGCAAAGGATAACTAAAAACAACCCACTCTAATACCATTTGTTAGGGTTACAAGGTAGATATCTAACAATTAAATGCATATTTGATCAATAAAATAGAGGAATAAAACACACAAAAAAAATTAACATAGAGAATTTATCATGGTTCACCTAATCTAGGCTACATCCACAAAACCACAGTCATCCAATGATTTTATTATCCAATGCAAAATTTATTACAATCTCATGAATAATCACCCTTTTTCATCGTACTGTAACTCCCATCCCAACCCCTTATAACAAGCTTAGAAGCTTCCAGATTAGGGTTCTACAAAGTCAAATTTTTTTGGTGATGACGCAAAAAATAGGGGAAAATGAAGAGTGTATAGTATAGCATGAACAATCACCACATACCAACAATAATTAGACACAGATTTCCACAACCCTTCATTATTGGGAAGAGAAAAAATAGCAAAGGCTAACAACAAGCACAGTGTAGTCTTTCATATCTTCCTGTAGGCAGTGTTCATTAAGGTCTAACCAAACATAAAGATTTCCAAGCTTAACAGAAAAACATACAGAAATTGCATAAGCCCTCTCTCTTTATATAGCACAATATAACAAAACAACAACCATTCAAAAAAATAGAGAAGTCCACAAACATAATCCAATTTTCACAAGCTATTATCATACCATATAAGCCTACAGCATAAAAATCGACAACTTAAACTATTTGAATTCAGCTTGACACAGTGTTTTATTCATAATGAAAGCATAAAGAAGGAAATATTGATAAAGGCCATACATGCACAGTCTCAAGATTTCTTCCAAATAATTTGTGCTTAAATATCAAATGAACTTTAAAACAGAGGTTCAATTCCAATCTAATAATAGTTTGAGCTTTAAAATATATAACCTACCAGAGAAAAGTAGTTATGCAACTCTACTTTTGAAAATAGTTCTATAACCTAAGAAAACTAAAGAAACTTTTCTTCAGCAAAGGAAACTAAAACTTGGAACCAACCCTTTCCTTCAATCATCGCCTCTCATTTATAGTTGCAAAAAGAAGTAACCATCACCACAACACATAAGTAATTGTTGCTAGATGTTGGCATTTGATAGCACATGATATGATCATAGATCTTTTAGTTAGGTCACAACAATTTTTTCTCATCAATTCTCTTTAGAT
The DNA here is from genome assembly GCA_007258455.2 of Sequoia sempervirens. Classification (NCBI taxonomy): domain Eukaryota; kingdom Viridiplantae; phylum Streptophyta; class Pinopsida; order Cupressales; family Cupressaceae; genus Sequoia; species Sequoia sempervirens. Next base: position 153,423 of record VDFB02149280.1, on the reverse strand, counting down.
ATTTAGCATAGTTATTTGAAAATGATCAAATCCCAAAAAAATAGCCTAGAAAAAGTCTAGTTGACCAGTGGTGTAACCCAATAGCACCGACTCAAACCTTCCATCTCGAAAACCAAAAAGAGGCCAGCAAGCTCTAGCAAACTCCAAAAGAGATCACTTTATAAAAGAAAAAACTTCTCGCAGCAAAAAGATGAAGTGTCAAGCAAGCGAAAATTCTCAGGCTCGTGAATATGGCTCCTTGATAAAATCTCCAACGAGCTAACATGTGTCCTAACTCTCTCCCAAAAGGAAGGAAAAAATGAAAGTTGTGCAACCACCACATCATGCATTGCAAACCTTTCTGGTGACTTTTCTTGAGTGTAGACACATCCAAAGCCAAAAAAATATTCGAGCCGAAAATAAAAAAATGATCAAGGAAAAAATTCTTCACAAATACAAAGTTATACTAGAGAGTTTTCCTAAAGGAAATTTTGATATTTCCTTTAGTGATTCAAAAAATTCTCATAGAAGTTGGCCAATGGCATGACACATATTTCATGAAGGGGAAAATAAGATCATCAGACGAAGGGAAAAATAGGAGAAAACGTTCTATTAGCTTTAAGCTCCATTAAAAATTTCTTACAACTTGCTCAACTTCTTACATTATCACAACCTTTTATACAATAGGAAACCAACATGTATAGAGAAATGCATGGTATTTATTTATAAATATTTGTACAAATATGAAGACAAGTTTAATCAAAACTTGTGACATGCTTAAATATGCTTGCCACCATTCAACATCACATTGGTCAATATAGTTGAGTTGGCCAACTGAGTTAAGCCTGTATGAAGACATACAAACCTATTTGAACAATTTATTTCATTTTTATGTTGTTCATTTATTAACATAGAATATCCATATACTAATATATGGCATTGTCTTTTCAGTATGTCCATTACCTCAAATTAAATGGTCAAAATTGTGTATATTTTTGGATGATGAAAATGTGGATCACAAATATCAACAATGCAAAACTCACAATCACACGATGAAGTTCAAGATATTGGCTAAGAATATAGAACTTACATAACAAGAAAATTAATCGTAGCTAAGATCTTGATTTTCTCCATTGTTGGTTGCTCTTCAAATTAGAAAAGTATGAAAGAACAATAATAATATAACGCAATGATACTGATAAATTCTAAAAGATAAATGATACCTATGCTTGATATATGGCAATGGATAAATCCTTTATAATGCTTTAAAAATTTTGATAATGCTTGGATTCTTGAATGCTTGAATTCTTGAATTCTTGAATGATTGATAATGCTTGATAGTGATAAGAGTGCTAGAAATATTTTTGATAGTAAAAGTGCTAGGGAGATTTTGAAAATAAAAGTACTAGGGGATATTGATGAAATGAAAGCTTCTTATTTATATGTTTGACTTAATATTTGATCAATGTTGGAGATTGATTTACAAGATCAATGGATAGAAAAATTTAAGATAGGTTAAGACCTAAATTTTGAATTTATTTAATTTATTTAATTTATTTAATATATTTAATTTATTTAATTCAAATAATAGCTTGGGGACATAAATAAATATTTATTTATTTATTTTAGAAGAAAATATGTAATTTAAATATATTATTTTAGTTTATTTAAAAGAGGAATGTTAGCCAATCAAATAATTTTTGAAAATTATTTAATTATATAGGAAAATATTTAATTTAAATAAATTATTTTGCTTTATTTAAAAGAAGAGTGTTAGCTAATTAACCAAAGATCATTTAAATTTAGTTTTAATTAATGGTAGAGGGAAAATGATAAGAGATGAATTCATTAAATAATTAAAATTTATTTGATAAATATAGATATGATAAAAAGATTAAGATAATTAGATAATTAAAAAATTAATTATTATGGATTAAACGAGGAAAATATTATCTTAATTAAATTAATTTATTTAATTAATATAGATAGAAGAAATGATAAGGATAATGATGAACCAAAAAGATGAAAATGCATTAGTCACTTTTTGGTGTCTACATTTTATCCCTTTTTGAGAAAATGTGTTTTAAAGTGTTCTTTCAAAGAAAAAGATTGATGATATGTCCTAGCATGCCCCAATAGACCATATAATGGAGGATATGATACCCCCTCAAGAAATTGAATAGGAAAGAAAAAAAAATCTTTTGAGCTCATAAAAGGAAGGATAATTTATAATGTTATTTGTGTTATTATGATTATGGATGATGTCTACCTCCTACAATGATTTAATAACTAGGCCTTCACAGTCGTGATTCGGAGATTGGACATCTAACCTAAATAGCTATCTCAATCATCATGATGAAGGTGCATTTAACTTGTCAACTAAGGGAAATGAACTTGAAATGGGTCAGCATAGTATGTGCACTAGGAACCCAAAGTAGCCATTTTCATTGTACCACTAAGAAAGACACAATGTTAAAAGTAAATTGCTTGGAAAGAAATAACATAAATGATAATCATCAATCCACAACCATACTAAGCTAGAATGCATGACAAAAATGAAAATATGAGCAAATAAATATGGCACTACTTTGTCTGCTTTGGCTGTAGGAACAGTCACATAATGGAATTCTAGTGGCTACAAGAACAATCACATATTGGAATTATAGTGGCTACAGGAATAGTCGATGCCAGATTTTTAACTAATTACTGAATAGAAAGTAATACTAAACTAATACTAAAATAAAGGATAGATTACTCACCAAGTGGGCCCCCTTGGATAAGTATCCTCTAAAACTAATGAGAACTCAAATGCTCAAACTTAGAACTTCATTTTATTCACTGTAAATCAATGTACAAAAGATTAGTATATGTATATTACTAAAAAATCAAGAATGCAAGTACAATATCAAATCGTGCAACCTCCAAAAAAGGAGCATCTGATCCTTATTTATACTATCAACTAAACAAGGCGATCAACTCCATGAACTGGGGGGGTGCCATTTAGGGAAAATAGAGAAAGTGGAACGGCAACATTTATGCATGCATGGAATCCAATTAGATATGCAGGTCCAAACCCAGATTTAGCATAGCAGTAACGCCCGCATTTGGGTATGTGCAGGATCATCATGGAAAAAACAGGCCCTTAAGTGGCAAAAAATTTAGAAAAATCAAAGTTAGGCAACTTGACATAAAAATTTGAATAAGTTATCTATATTATTTCAAAAATATGTAAGAATAGAATTTGTAGCAAATTGAATGTAGTTTCTAAACTACTAAGTATGTTTAAAAAAAAAAACCTATTTGGTGAAAATTTGAAATTTCAATGCAGAGGTACTTAAATTTTAGGGAAAAAATAAGAAGTAGGTGTTTTTCTGACCACCCTAACTTCGTCAAAACTTGTATGTCTGACCACCTTAACTTTTTCAAAACTTTATGAAATTCAGTTTTTCTTTTTTTAATCCTATAGTATGCAAAGCATTGAATGTGACGCATGTTTTGGATTCAAAAAATGTGATACTGTTTGAAAGCTATAAATGTTTTTCAATTAGCCTATCAATCAGGACTTTAGTCATAATTTGAATAGAAAATGAATAATAATTACTTATTAAATTCAAATTAAAGCATAATTTATATCGGTGGAAAACTGAGAATCTCCTTTAAAAACCCTTTTTATTTCATCAATTTTGGGTAAAAAAATAATCGTTAGCCACATACCCATCATATTGCCACTTTTTGGCCCATCATGATCCTGCACATACCTGTTTGCTCAACATCATTAAAGTCCACTACAATGCGGTTACATTTATTTTGCATGGGGAATCTTATGTCGTCAACCTACTTTGACCTTTGAACGATTCCCTAGCTAGACGTTATGGTGCATGTCTAGCTGGTGGTGCCTTCCTCAATTTAGCATCCTCAAATTAAATCTGCATGGCAATGTTAGTACGCACAATAATTTCATATATGTAACCACCTTAAGGAACATTCATTAACCACATGCAAGATTAATAAAGACAATCCATATAACATTCCATTATCATTAAAGGTTTGCAAAAATAAGAATAAGCCCAATGTCAATAGTTCTGAGGAAATATCATAAAAAGTACCAACACTTAACATCAAGGTCCATGATATATTCAACAAATAAACCATAAATTCTACCCAAAACTAGACCATAAACTAGGCTCATCACTCCCCCCAACCTAAGGTCTTGTTGGTCCTCCAACAGGGGAAGGGTTGTTCTTCTGCTTGGTCAATGCTCTGAAATTTGCAACTGACAACTATCCCACATCAGAGTGTGTTGTGCGTGAATCAAGATCCCAATAGAATCCTCCTAATTTTTCCAGTCTACTCCATCTGTGTTTCTTTGTAGCAATATCATATTGGTATAACTTGAAGTTTGGTACAGGCCACGTTAGGATGGGTGGCTGAAAAGTCAGGGGAAGCCAGGATTTCCATTTTGTCCTTCCAATGTGAATACATTTGTCAATTCTTTTAAGAGCTATTGCATAGTTTTGGATGGAATGAGACTCAACCTGCTTGAGATCGTCAGCTAAGTTGTTCCATTTTTGTGAGGGGTATCTCTTCATAGTTTCCTCTCTTGCTGTTTCATTTTCCTCATATTCACTATAAACTACATCTATCGAAGGCATAATCCTATTACCATAGCTAGGTCTGAAAAGCATTATGTCTCATTCCTTGAAAATATTCCTCAGATTCCTTGATTCAACCCTAATGGACAGGAGATTGTTGGATTCCATTTGCTTATAAGCCCATATTGTTGTCCCCAACTAATCTCATTTTGCACCTAAGACAAAAATTCCCTTAATTGGACATCCTCAACATACAACATTGGATTCCAATCATGGTCTTGAGTCATAGCATAATTATGCAAATAAAACTCACACAAAAAAATCTTCATTTCAGGGGAAGCAATCCGATAAGCATTGAAAAATTCAATAGGGGTCTCAATAGAAGGGTTCAAACCTAAGACAATTATTGTCAACCTAAAAGAAAGATATTTCTCCTTCAAATGTAGAATGTAGACACTTGGAGGGGTCCTACATTCCAAAATCTATGGTACCAAGGTTGCCATATCATCCACCTTCTTTTCTAAGGTGGAAATTTTTGCATCTTTGTCTTCAATTTCCTCATCTCTCTTTTGAATTTCCTTCTTCAATCTGTATTTTTCCTCCTTCCATTCCTCTTCTCTTCTTTGCATCTCTTTCCATAAATGCATGGAAACACTAAAAAATCAGGGGGGTTATGTATTCCTACCAACATCTTCTCTGGCACTAATGCTAACTACAAGGGTCCAAGTTGTCCCGTCAATTCTGGCTGCAGGGGTACTGATTGTTCTCCCAATTCAGGTTGTTGCTAAAGGAACTCTTGCTCTTATTCTTTTTTTTTAATTTTGCTACAATAAATATTGTTGCAAGATCTCTTGCTTGAGGAAATCTTGATTTTCCTCATACTCTTGATTTTCCATTTCTCTTGCAATGTTAGCAAGATCTGCCAATGTTATGTTTGTTGTCATCTTAAATATATCTTCTTCCTCAACACTCTCCTGCCCCATTGGAGCTTCTATGTCCCCCTACAATATTTCTCTAGACTTAGGGCTTTCCTGTAGAGGCATACCAAAGGTTGGTCCAGCTGGTCTTGCTTTCCTAGGAGGGCTCCCATATTTTTCTTTGGCTACAGGATGAATAGTGTTAGCCTTTCTCTTCTTAGAGCTTGGCGCCTCTTTTTTTATTAGATTCCTTTTGGATTTTCCTTTTCTTGTTTCTACCTCTCTCTTTCGTGCCCTATTTTTCATTAAAATGCCAAGTGGAACATCATCATCAGAGTTAGGGGAAGAACTTTCTTTGACTAAGTGCTTTGTCCCAGAAGAGCTAATTTCTATGGTTTCTTTTGTTGTAGGAGGGTTTACACCAGGCCCTGTGCTAGAGGTTGAAGCACCAAGAGTGGCTTCAATCATGCTCAATCTCCTGCTAGACCTACGAGGTTGAGGTAAAATCATAGGTTGCAAATGCTTAGGTCTAATTTGATCATTTTTTATGAATTCTTCCCAGGTCATACTAGATACATCATGCAGAGACTTCTCAACTAGCAATTTAATCAAACAATGGTGGGAAACAGAATTGTCCCTACCTTTTTGAGTCTTGACCACCATGATTTAAAGAAGGTTATATAGCACATTCGGGACATTCATCCTCCTTTCGTGCCTCATATGATTCAAAAGCTTAAAGTGTACAGAATGCAAATTTGACTGGCATCCTTCACAGGTGATGTATTTTATGACATATACAGTTATTTGCTTCCATGTCTCAGGCAAAGACATTCTCTTTGCTCCTTTTTTATCACCATTAGTAGGTAACCTTGTAACTTCTTCAATTCTTTCTTTAGTTTCTATGACCTCCATCCCTTTTACCGTGGCCTTCCCTTAAGATAGTGTATAGGCGAATTCTAGTGCAATGTCCATCAAAATCATCTAGTTTCAGGAAGTAGTCTATCCACCCACAGTTTCTAAATTCAGCCATGGATTTTGCATCTAGAAGTAATACATCGTGCACCATGGGCTCATTTGGAATTAACCCACCTCTCATTGTCTGGAATCAAACAAACACTCTATTGTTTCCTTCCTCCAATTCCTTCTTGCAATACTTGTTAAATTTCCAATACTAATGTCGACTAAATTTTCCCCTGTTACCTTTTGTTTACATCACAACTTGAGATATGACAGGGTCAATAATGGAAAGGAAGGAATAATAAAGGAAATCTATGATGGATAGAAATGGTGGCAGCAGTTGGTGTCGCTTCACACATTCGAGTTGTCCTCTCACTCAAATTTCAAATCAACTCAATTTAAATTTTGTTGTTGTATACCAGCATGGACTAACACATGGGATAAATATTCACATCTTTTTCCTCCCTCCCAACCTAAATTTTGGCATGTGTCCTCACATGTGGGATGATGATTTGACAGGGTAGGGAATATTAGCATGCTATGTGAATGTCCTTACTAACATACAACAATTAATGTGCACATACCTAAATTTGTGGAGGATTCCTTGCAAACATTATGGAGAAAGTATTGCTCACCTTTTTAGGAAATAAGTTGAGAAATTAATGAAAATGAGGTGGGATGGGATGGAGTGGAATGAAGTGATGTGATGGAAGAGAAAGAAAGGTGGAAATGGATGGGCGAATGGGCAGATGGGTAAAGAAATGGACTCCCAAAGAAGTGGAAGCCTTTATTATGACAAGTATGTACCTTAATTAGCCAGAAGCAGGGACACTAGTTCCACTTCCTTCGGTTGTAGGAAGCTTGGGTGTTGCATGCTAAGTGAATTTTTGCAGGAACTCCTCCTTGGAAGCTGGCTTGTGATACAATCTGAGGCAGTGACCATTGACAAGCAACTTAAATTTGACTAGGTCAATAGTAGTGAGTTGTACAACACCATTAGGGAATACTTCAGCAACCTCATATGCTCCTAGCCATCTTGTCTATAATTTTCCTACATTGTCTTGATAGTTTGAGTCATAGAGCAGGACCCAATCTCTTGGTTTGAATTTCTTGTCTGTGATGAATTTCTCATGCCACTTGATTCTTTGATTTTGCACCACCTCTGTGTAATGCAGGGATGCTCTTCTCATCTCATCCAAAGCATTTAGTTGCATGATTCTTTCTCTATGCACCTCATAGATATCTATCCCCAAATATACTACAGTTCGAAGAGTCTTGTGTTCAAATTCAATGGGCATCATGGTTGTCTTTCCATACAGCAACTCAAATGGATTGAAGCATGTAGTTGTTTTCTAGGTAGTTATATAGGCCCAAACAACTTTTGGTAATCTATTTTCCCAATCCTTTCTATGGATAGCTACTATTTTGGTCAGAATAGCTTCAATTCCTCTATTGGTTACCTCAACTTGGCCATTGGCCTGGGGGTGATAGGGATTAGACTTCTTGTGTCTAATGTTGTATTCATTGACTTGTGTTGCAACAAGGGTTGATGTGAATTGATCCCCTTGATCAGTCACTATCTCTCGTGGAACTCCATACCTTGTGAAAATCTCTTCATAAAGAAATTTTGCAACCTTACTATCTCTTGCATGCTTCATAGCCTTAACTTCTACCCATTTAGTTACATAATCAATGCATACTAGAATAGAGGACTTACCATTTTATGGAGGGTCAATAGATCCTACAAAATCCAATCCCCACTTTTCAAAGGGAGTGATTACAACCTGGGGTTAAAGTGGCATCTCATCATATTTGGTTGGTCTACCCATTCTTTGACATCTATCACATTTTTTGGTATACCTTCATGCATCCTTGTGGAGTTTTGGCGAGTAATATCATGTGTTCAAAATCTTCATTGTTGTCCTCTTGGATGCAAAATGTCCTCCACATGGTTCGTTGTGGCATGCATGCAAAATGTCATATGTCTCATCTTCTCTCACACCTCTCCTCATGACATGGTCTGGTCCAGTATAAAATAAACATCCAGATTTCCAAGAGAAAGGAAAATATTTTTCAATGAGTTCCCTTCTCTCCTTTGGAGAGAAGTGAGGAGGAACTCTACCTATGACCAGATAATTAGCTATGTCAACATACTAGGGTGTTTGTACATTGATGGAGAATATATTTTCATCAGGAAAAGAGTCATCTATGGCTTGATTATCCCCTTGTGTAGTCAATATGGAAAGAAAATATACAACAACGTTGGCCTTTCCTGGTTTATCCACAATGGTTATGTCAAACTCTTGCATCAACAATAACCATCTCCAGCCTACCTATGATCAAAGGTTTATTCATGAGATATCTAATGTCTACATCATCAGTATGCACAAAGATTTGGTAATCTGTTATGTAATGCCTAAATTTGTTTAGGACATAAATCACTACCATCATTTCTTTCTCTATCACTGTATAGTTGAATTCAACTCCTTGCAAATTTATACTAACAAAATAAATGGCATTTTCAATAGCTCCTTCTTTCTATCCTAAGATTGACCCTATGGCATAATCTAATGAATCTATATGGATGTGGAAATGAAGCTCCCAATTAGGTCCTTTGAGTACAGGAGCATGAGTCAAAGCTACCTTCAAGTCAGAAAATGCCTTGTCATAATCTTCAATCCATTGGAACTCAGCATCTTTAGTGAGGAGGGTATACAATGGTGGGGTAAAAGCAAGAAGTTGGGTACACGAAGAGGGAAAGTTTCGGCCAAAAAAAAATCTCGTAAAAAATGCGTACACATTATTAAAAAAACACGTATGCGTTTAGGATTGGGTACCCGATCCTAAAAAAACGTGTATGCACTATCAAACGTGTACGCGTTATAACGCGTACACGTTATATAATGCATACATATTTTATAACACATAAAAATTAATTATTTAAAAAAATAAATACTTTTTAGAAACGCATATGCGTTTTAGAACGCGTATGCGTTTTGAACTCAGAACGCGTACGTGTTTCTAAAAAGTTTTTTTTTTAAATAATCAAGAAAGTAAGGAACGCATATGTGTTTTGTAACGCATACATGTTTTATAAAAACATGTATGCATTTTTTAAATTCAAAATTCTCAACCCACATGCTGCCTCAGTTTTAGGCTTGGCAATCCGAGCCTTAGCCTTTGACCTGCAACTAAAAACCTAAGGCAGATTGAAGAAGAATGTCCAACTTTGACAACATAGATGATGGACTTTTTTTCTGAATGAGTCTATAAAATTAAAACCCATTAGAGAACACAATGTCTACTTTCTAAATATATAATTTTTGTTAAAATTGGATTACATTTGCTATTTTTAAATTAATTTCTAAGAAAACTAGTCCTTAAACTTGAAATATCAAGTTTTTTTGGTTTTTTAATAACTTTTTATTGGTTGATTTTCTTGTAAAAAAAATTATATGGGACCAAACTTCAGACAATTCTCTACACAATGAAAAAAAAAAGAGTCAAAAAATTTTTTGTTTAGGTCCAATTATGTTGTCCGTACACGTTGATTTGAAAAAAAATCAATTAAGGCCAATAAAAATTTAATTAAAAAAAATATTCAACCAAAAATTACAAAAAAAAATCTAGACCAAACTTCATGTTGTTAGCTCTCTTTTCCTAAAAGGAATTAGCAAAATAATTTTATTTGAGTCAAAAAGTGTTGTCCGTACACCTGCTTGGTATGGTAAAAAAATAGGGACTTTTAAAAAGTGGTTTTTATAGATCCTTATCAAAATGTAATTTCTACAAACTGGGTATTTTAATAATTTACATATTTGGAAACTAGATTCAAAATGCTAAATTTCATATACTGAATTTTTTAAAGATTCATTGTGGAAGTGCCTCAATTTTTTAGTCCAAGTGTGACAAATTCTGAAAAACAGCAAAAATATTTCCACTTTTTGAGCTTTTTGTGTACCCAACTTCTTGCATCAACCCAGTGCTACTATTCTGCTAAAATCCTTGATGAAACACCTATAGTATCCTGCATGGCCCAAGAAACTCCTAACATGCTTTTGTTTTGTAGGTATGGGCAGATTTTTTATTACCTCAATCTTTGCAGGATCCACTTCAATTCCTTTGTGAGAGATGTAGTGCCCAAGAACTACACCTTCTTGCATCATCATGAAGCACTTTTCACTATTTAAAGAGAGATTGTGATCTTCACATATCTGTAGGACTTTTCTAAGATTCTCTAATGCTTCATTGAAATCAGCACCATAGGTAGTGAAATCATCCATATAAATTTTCAAGCAATCATGAGTAATGTTTGAAAATATGCTAATGACTGCCCTCTAAAAAGTTGCAGGTGTATTGCATAAGCCAATGGGAGTACTGAGTAGGCATAGGTCCCCCATGGACAAGTAAAAGTGGTCTTCTCCTAGTCTTTTTGTGCAATTTGGATTTGGTTGTAGCCATTGAATCCATCTAGAAAAGAAAATTATTGCTTTCCCACAAGTGAGTTCAAAACTTGATCTATGAAGGGTAAGGGAAAATGGTCCTTTTTGGTGGCAAGATTAAGTTCCTTGTAATCAACACAAAATTTCCATTTCCCTTCTTTTTTAGGCACAATCACTAATGGAGACACCCACTTCCTATCTAAAATGGGCTAGATAAATCTTGCATCTAGAAATTTATGCAGTTCTCCTTTTAGAATTTCTCTTAGTGCAGGTTTAATTATTCTTTGTGGCTGTCTCACTTGGGTGCAATCATCTCTAATATAAATTCTATGTGTGCAAAGTTTAGGATCCAATCCCTTCATCTCATGATAGTCCCATGCAAATGCAGCAATATATGGGTAATACCTGTTGTTGCAAGAAGTCCATCTATAGGAAGAGTGGCTGCAAGAAGAATGTCTATAGGAAGAGTGGTTGTAGAAAGAACACGCAAAAGTGTTTTGACAGGAACAAAAGAATCAAAAGATGATGCTTCCTCCACTTCACAATGGTTATGAATAATGTTAACCAATACTTCATCTTCATCTTGAAGCTACATGAAGGAGCTTCTTCCTAACAACATAAGTTATGCCACATAATTAACTTCCTCAGCCTCTTCACCAACATGTGGTCATACAAGGTTATCTTCATCATCGGATGGTTGAGCAGGAGGATAAAGAACAAACTTTTTGGTAATCTTCCCATCAGAAATGGTCATGTCTCCTGACCGACATCAAATATATGCATCTATAGTTTCTAACCATGGTCTTCCAATAATAATGGGATGCCCACCTAGTGTAGCCTTAGGAGAAAGAATCATGAAGTCTATTGAGTACTCCCAGGAGTCTACAATCACCACAAAATCCTCCACTATACCATCAGGCTTAACAATAGAACTATTAGCAAGTTGTAGGACAGTAGGATTAGATCTCATGCTTGCAACGTTTAGTTGTTGTAGGATTTCCTTGGTCATTACATTTAGTGCTACCCCTAAATCAATCAAATTATTCTTTATTTGAGTTCCGTTTATAAAAACTGCTACCATAGAACTACCTGGGTCATTGTACTTGGGGATAGTCACTTTTCCAGCATGATGTCAACTAGTTGTCCCACCACATGAACCGTAGTGGGGTCTTTCTTCTTCCTTCATGGCTTCTTGAGGCATGCTTCCTTGATTGCCTTTCCATACATTGGGACATCCTTTATGTCCTAGAATAGAGGGATCTGGACACATATATGCTTCAGCTGATCGAAGATGTCAAAAGTTCTATCCTCTTTTTCTTCCTTCTTCTTGGCAACTTCCAATCTATGGGGAAATGGTGGTTCTTGTTTAGTCTGCTTGGTTGGGACTAGTTCAAGATTTTTAGGTGCACTTGGCTGAATGGGATCATTCAAAGGTTCCTCTTCCTCTTCCATATGAAGCTTAGTATCAATAATGGGCTTGGAATGGATTGGTAAAGTAGTTCATGAATGCAATTGGATGTCACTTACACTTTAAGCATATGCAAGGAATTGATTTGAATTAGAAAAGTATACAGGGTGCTATTATGGTTTGTTATTTGGATTGGGTGTGAGCTGAGCTAGTAGCTGAGTAGGTTTAGGTGCATTTGAGCTTGAATTAGTAGGTTGAGGTATTATAGTAGGTTGTTGGGCCTGAGAAGGTGGTTGCATGTAACTGGTTTTCTAGGTAGGCCATTGTTGTCCTCCCCTCCATTGATTTATTTGCTATCAATTTCCTGGAAGTGGTTTTCAATGCCCTTGAAATTGATGTTAATTCCCCTGAGGTTGCTACCACTGGGGTGGAGATTTTTGATGATTGGGCCAAGCATTCAGAGGGTTAAGTTCCAAGGTTATGATGGATATCCTCCATAGTTGGATGGATATGGGGGCTGCCATTGGTTTCCAAATGAATATGAATTGAAATATGGCCCAACACTTTATCTTCTTCAATCTAGATTGGCTTGAAATTGGGTGCAATTTTCTTGCCTTCAATATTGCTACCATCTTACATCTACAGTCCTTCTTCTATCTACAATATGGACAATATTCTTCCAACATTACCTCTGCCTCCTCTTGCTTCTTCTTGGCCTGAAGTGTATCTAGCTAAGTAGCTAATTGTTTATAATGTGTTGCTTGAAATCTATCAACAAATTAGTAATCTCCATTCTTGAAACTCCACTCGTAGATTACTTGTAACCCATGGAAGATTGGTAAGCTCTCCCTTTCTTTGAAGCTGCCCTAGAGTAGTTTTGGCATATTTTCTTGATGTCTTCCCAAGGAACTTGGGTGATATCTCCTCCTACCATCAAGTTCAAGGCATCAGTACAACTCTCATTGATTCCTCTTAAGAAAATTATCTTTTGTGATTCTTCATTGAGGGTATGGTGTGGAGATTTCTGTAAGAAAAATAGAAACCTTGAAATGTAATCTTTTAGGCTCTCATCCTCCTTTTGTTGCATCCTGAAAAATGTCACCTCCTCTCATGTCACTGCCCCTGCAATACTTCTTGTATTTCTCAAGGAACTTTGTCTTCATGTCCTCCCAAGTTTCCACAGTATCCTTATGAACCATCTTAATATAGCTTCTTTCAGAGTGGTAAGAAATAGCTTAATCCTATGGGCATCGATGGTATAATCATAACTCTTGTAGAGTATGTCAAACTCAAACAAAAAGGTATCAGGATCTTCTATGACAAGTCCATAAAACTCGGGGAGTGTTGAAGCAATGATACTTTTGATGTTGTCAACTTAATTTTGATGGGCAATGGGGAAAGGAAAAGCTGGTTGGTTAGGTCTGTTTCCATTTGCATCACCCATGCCTACTTGATGTAGCTCCAAGGAAAAGGGGTTTTCAGTTTGATTTTAGTCCTCAAAGGAGTCTTCAAAGCTAGTGAGATCATGGAATGCATCAAAAAAGGGGTGTGGATCTTCTTCTTCTTCTCTTGGCAGGTTCTGATATTCAACTAGTTGGAATGGATTAGGATTGTTAAGAAGGAATCTCCCATAAGCATCCTTTCTCCTTCCTCTATGCATGTGGTATCAACTCACTATCAACTAGCTCACACAAAAAATTGGTGAAGAATAAGGGGTTTCATTACTTCCTAAATGAATGGTATACTAAGAACAACTTCAAAAATCCTACAACAATAAAATTACCAATGACTCCAAAGAACTCCCTAGTTTTACACCATCCCCGACAATGGTGCCAAAAATGTTTTCCTCCTACAATCATTTAACAACTAGGCCTTTACAGCCATGATTCAACGATTGGACATCTAACCTGAATAGCTATCTCAATCACCATGAAGGTTCCTTTAACTTGTCAACCCAAAGATGTGAACTTGAAATGGGTTAGAACAGTATGTGCACTAGGAAACCAAAGTAGCCATTTTCATTCTACCGCTCAGAAAGACACAATGTTGAAAGTAAATTGCTTAGAAAGGAATAACATAAATGTTAATCATCAATCAACAACCATACTAAGCTGAAATACATGACATAAATGAAAATATGAGGAAACAAACAGGGCACTACTTTGTCTTCTTTGGCTATAGGAACAGTCACATAATGGAATTCTAGTGGCTGCAGGAACAGTTGATGCCAGATTCTTAACTAATTACTAAACAGAAAGTAATACTAAACTAATACTAAAATAAAGGATGGATTACTCACCAAGTGAGCCCCCTTAGATAAGTATCTTCTAAAACTAATGAGAACTCAGATGCTCAAACTCGGAACTTTATTTTATTCACTGTAAATCATGAGTACAAAAGAGTTGTATATATGTATTATTGAAAACTCAAGAATTCAAGTACAATATCAAATTGCACAACCTCTAGAAAAGGAGCATCTGATCCTTATTTATACTATCAAGTAAACAAGGTTGTCAAATCCATGAACTGGGAGGATAGGCCATCTAGGGAGAATAGAGAAAGTGGAGCAGTGGCAGTTATACATGCATGGAATCCCGTCAGACATGTAGGTCCAAACACAGATTTAGCACAACTTTAACCCCTACATTTTCTCAACATCATTAAAGTCCACTACAAGGTGGTTACATCTTGTTTGCATGGGGAATCTTTTGTCATCAACCTCCTTTGACCTTTGAACGATTCCCTAGCTGGACATTATGGTGCACGCCCAGTTGGTGGTGCCTTCCTCAATTTAGCATCCTCAAATTAAATCTACATGGAAATTTTAGTACGCGCAATAATTGCATATCTATAACCACCTTAAGGAAAATTCATTAACCACATGCAATATTAATATAGACAATCGATATAACATGCCATTATCATTAAAGGTTTGCAAAAATAAGATTAAGCCCAATGTCAATAGTTCTTGTTGGTTATTCTTTTAGAACCAAACTTAATCTTAGTCCTAACCTATGGGTTTGCCCCGACCCAATTATCAGCTAAGGTGAGGATTGGCCAACACATAAGTAGAGTAGTTAATACTCTACTTCTTCTCTTCACATTTGGTTAAGAGTATTTCCTTCCATAGATGCACAATTTCTTGAAAATCACTCTATCAAAAGCTCGGAAAACTTCAGATAGAAGCATTATTTATTTTCAAGAAGTGCTCCTTCATACTTACGGTTGGGACATTTTCATTTAAAGTATGTTAAATCATTCTTCATCTTGAATCCTAGGCCCAATTCAATACTAGCTCAACAAGTCATAGGATAAACTGACCAGATAATTGTTGCCTCATATAAGGCAGAAAAAGAATTATAATTGTTAATAAGTCAGTAATACAATCTTGATTGAAATACAAAAATTAGTGGACTATCAAAGTGTTACTTTGTAACATCTAACTCACTATGTCTTCAAAATACCACTTCCTTACTAAATCCTATATGTTTTTCTTGCAAACCAATGCGTTCATTTCAGCATTTAATCAATTCATTGAATTGAAGCTTAAAACAAATTCAAGCATTTTGTGCAAATGACAAAAGACAAATGAAGCTATCATCAACAATATTCATTTATAACTTGGGAGAAAACACACAGGAGAGTAAAATTTAAAAAAGCCAAAATCCTTCTTCATTTCTAATGTCTCATTGTAAAACATATTTGAGATTTATACACAGTATAATTTTCATCTTAGACTTGCTTCCAGTATATCTACCAGAATACCTATTAACATTTTACTCTAATACTAGAGCTTGTTAGAGTAATTGGTTATTTACTTTATTAATTAAACAATATTTGGTTAATTAATTAAGTTCCCTTTTATCTCTTTTACACTTAAGCTAACTTTAGGTGTATAATAATTAATTATTTTATTAATTATTAATGTGCAAGCCTAGGGCTTTCCTTTTTAGGTTTTTTGACCTATATGAGGTTGTAAACTTTTCTTTTGTAAATTAATTCTTTTACACATTGGAAATATTCAGCTCCACATCTTTGAGCATTTTTTTTGTGTGTTGCTTCTCTTTGCCTCTCCCTGTAACAGGTGTTTTCGGCTTGCAGAGATCTTTGAGCTCCTTCATAGTATCAGAGCATTAGGTATGGAGCTCCCTATTCTTGTTTTGAGTTTTTTGCATTAGAAGCTGGGGTTCAAAAAAAACCAGGCGAAAATTTCAAAGGGTTCTTAAAATTTAAAAAAAAAGAAAAAAAATTGTGGGTTTGCACCCACGGTATGCGAAGTACCGTCGGTCCTGCAGGTACTACAAGAATTTTTGTTGGAGTTGCACCCATAGTATGCAGGGTACCGCAGGCCCTACAGGTACTACAGACGGCAGTTCCCTGCTGGCCTTTGCTGACCACCGACGCCATCCACGGCCCCTGCCAGGATCCTTCCTCCGCCCACCACTGCATGGCTATGTTTTGGCCGACCTCCGCCACCATCGTTGTCTCCTTGAGCTCTTCGAGCTCCTATCACTAGCCTCGACTGTGTTTTGGACGACCACCACCACCAAGTTCTGACTCCTACCATCGTCGTCGTCGCCTCTTGTTGTAGGGCCCGCTTGGTTCTTAAATCAGCCACTCTTCCAGTCGCTGCCCCTATCAGGCCTTCTTCGTCAAGCTCCCACCATCATGACCTTTGGCGTTGCCTCTGTCGTCACTTTGTTCTGCTCACCACCCACCGCTGCGTTTCCCGGCTCGCTGAGCTCCCTGCCAACCCGCCCTCCCAATGTGTCGATCACATTGGTGACCAAGGGCTTCAACCCTCCACCTTCCACCAGCCCCCTGGTCGCTCAACGGACCAGGGGCTTATTTTTCTTAGCCCCTAGTGCTTAAAGGAGGCAGAATTGTGCTTTTTCAGGAGACTTCACGAAATCGGGTCTACAATTGGCATACGATCTCCCTTTTTTTCAAACGAGATACCATTGAAAATATAATTTTGTGCCGGATGTCATGGTATTAGTAAATTTTTCCAGATTTTTTGTTTGACTATATCTTTTTTCCAGTCAAAGTGGGGTCTTCTTTCTACACTTTTGGGGCCATAAAAGGTACAAACAGACTCCGTTTTTCAAAAACGAATAGGTGTTGGAAAGCTCTTAGCATGCTTTATTCAGATATGTGATTTTTTTCTCATAATTTTCTTCAGGTACACAAGAATTTGTTTTGAGGCTTTTTTGCTTATGCATTGCTTTCTCTTTCTCAGTTTGTACTAGGGTTTTGGTTTATCTCTTGTGGGGGTGTTTTTTCTTTCTCACTTTTTATCATTTATATCAGAAAACTAGAACACCAAAACTCTCAAAAAAATCAAACCCTTCTGCATCTTCTATCTATTCTGAAAGATCACATAATAATAAAAAACACAAGCAGGTATAGGTGCAGGGTTTCATGGCAGACTCCTCAGTTGAGTTACTCACATCACACAACTATCACACCTGGAAGTCTCGCATGATGAGGCTTCTCAGGTCACGAGGGTTGTGGTCTTGTCTAGATGAGGTTCAGCCTTAGTTGCAGAATCTTTTTGAGATTCTTCAACACAGGAACAAGATGGAAGAAGCTATGGGTTTGCTATCCTTGCACGTTTCAGATAGTCTTCTATTTCACCTTGATGATTTTCTCACTCCTCAAGTCATTTGGTTGAAGTTTGAGACACTTTTTGGGTCCATTAATGAGTTATGAGCATTACAAATTGAGGCAGAGCTAACTTCACTATTACCTGAATCATTTCCCACTATTGAGGATTTTTTGACCAAGTTCAAAACTATCTGCACTATTTTACAGGGTTGTGGCAAGAATAAGTCAGACACATAGTGCATTTACTTGATCCTTTCAAAGCTTCGTGGTCCATTTCAGATATTTTCTTCTTCATTCTATTCCACCATGGATGGCCTGGGTGCTCATTTTACCATGCCTACCTTTGATGTGTTTTGTGAGCGTTTGTCTTATGAGCAGTCACACCTTTCTCAGATATATATGCTCTCAGGATCAAAGAACAAAGCATTGGTTGTTGAATCATCTAAGGAGAAATAGAAGTAGAAATCGAAGCCGAAGAAAGATTCTGCAGGCAGTGAGCATTCCTCCAAACCACCTCCTAAGTCTGATTCCAAACCACCACTTAATCTGAAATAGGGGAAATCTTCGAAGTCTAGTGATTCTTCCTCCAAGACTAAGAAGAAATCAGGAGACACTTGCAGCTTTTGTGGCAAGGAAGGACATCCAGTTTCCAAGTGTTGGAAACGATTAGAGACCTTAGAGGAAGCCATGCAGTAGCATCATATCTCCTCACCTCAGTCATCTTCTCCTTCCATGGGGAAAGGTCATGCTCTCACTGCTCGAACATCGACCTATGGGTCCACTTGGATTTTAGATTCTGGTGCTTCTCACCATATGACTCACACTCGGCAATTGGTCACTTCTCTTACCTCTTGTGGTACTTCACAGATTGTAGTGGGTGACTCTACATAGCTTTCAGTCTTGGGTTCAGGCTCTGTCTCTTTGGATGGGGGTACTCTACAGGATGTTCTAGTTGTTCCTGACATCTTGACAAACCTCCTATCCATTTATCAGATTTTCCATTTTGGCTCTGGTAAGATAGTTGCGTTCTCACCACATGATGTGGTTATGCAGGACCTTCATGACTCTAATTTGGTTGTGGCTACTGAGTATGTTGATACTGCATCTCGTCTTTATAGATTTGATGGATTTGAGCCTTCTAAGGGTATAGGTTCATCTCTCATAGCACATGCAGATTCAGTGTGTAAGCTTTGGCATGAGCGTTTGGGCCATGTCAATTACAGATATCTTTAGCAGATGAGTACACAAGCACTTTTTCTTGGTCTTCCACATATTTCCTACACAGACAGTGTTTGTCATGGTTGTGTGCTTGGAAAGCATCACAGGGATCCCTTTCCGAAGGGACGAGCCAGTCGTGCTTTGGAACCCTTGGAGTTGATTCATAGTGACCTCATGTCATTTCCCACTCCTTTTTTTGGGTCCAAGTATGTACTCACATTCATTGATGACTTCCCTAGACACACATGGGTGTACTTTCTTAAGTACAAGTCTGATGTCTTTGATTCCTTTCGAATCTTCAAGACATTTGTAGAGAAGTAGTCTGGCCTTTCTATTCGGCAGATACGTACAGATAATGGGGGGAGTATGTGAATCAGGCTTTCAAAGATTTTTGCACTGAGCATGGTTTGCAGTATCAGTTTACTATTCCCTACATCCCTCAGTAGAATGGTGTCGCTGAGAGAAAGAACAGGACTTTACGGGAGATGGAAAATTGTATGATTCAATCCAGGTCCATGGATCCATCCTTTTGGGTTGAGGCAGTTAATTGTGCTAATTATATTCAGAATTGGATGCCTCACAAGGCGATTCGACATATGACTCCTGAGGAGGCTTGGTCTCATGACAAGCCTGATGTTTCATCATTTTGAGTATTTGGTAATGAGGCATGGGCATTTATTCCTAATGCTCAAGGGAGAGCCATGGAGCGGAAGAGTCGACCCCTCATTTTTGTCAGCTATTGTGAGGATGTTAAGGCATACAAGTTGTTTGATCCTGATTCCAGAGAGGTCATGTTTCAACGGGATGTCCAATTTGATGAGTGCCTTACCACAGTGGATACCCTGTCTCCAGTATCTACTTCACTACCTACTCATCACACTGTAGCTCTTTAGGATTATGTTGAGGATGAATCTGATGAGGATGTTGATGATCCCCCATCTCCACCTCCACTTGCTCCACCTCAGATTCCCAAATGGGATCACTTTACTATTGAGGTAGTAGGATCTATGGCAGGTGATCCTTCAAACACTCGTCGCACCCATTCTCATACTGCGGGTTCTATTCTTTCGAGTCATGCTCTTTCAAAGGATTCTCAAAAGTTTTCAGAGGCGATAGGTCACCCTAAGTGGGATAGTGCTATGGAGGAGGAGTATTCTTCTTTGATGAGGAATAGTACTTGGGATCTTTGTCCTCTTCCTAAGGGCAGAAAGATGGTTCGGTGCAGATGGTTGTATCACACCAAGTATGCTGCTGATGGTTCTATTGATTAGTACAAAGCATGTCTTGTTGCAAAGGGTTTCTTGTAGGTTGAGGGTATTGATTACTTCGAGACATTTTCCCCTGTCGCCAAGATGAATTCTATTTACTTTGTACTATCACTTGCAACTTCTAGGGTCTGGTCCATTTATTAGATGGATGTGAAGAGTGTGTTCTTGCATGGTGACCTACAGGAGGAGATCTATATGGAGTACCCTCAGGGATTTTTTCAGGATGCTTCTTTGCTTTTCAGACTTCAGCGTTCATTATATGGTCTCAAACAGGCCCCTTGGGCTTGGTATGAGAAGATGGACTCTTTTTTGCTCTCCACTGGTTTCACACGCTGTCATTTTGATCCCACAGTCTATATTCAGAAACTTGAGGGTGAGATCCCTATTCTTGTGCTATATATTGATGATCTCCTCATCACAAGAAGCTCATCCTCTATGATTCAGCATGCTCAGCAAGCTTTGATGGAGCAGTTTGAGATGAAAAATCTATCTTTTGCACTATTTTCTTGGTCTTTAGGTGATTTAGTCTTCTAATGGGATATCCATTCACCAGCAAAAGTATGCTCTTGATATGCTTCAATGCTTTGGCATGCTTGATTGCAAGCCTGCCCCCACACCTTTCTCAGTCAGGGGTTTTTTTGACTACTACTTTCCCCACTCCTTCAGTAGATTCTACACTTTACCGGCAGTTGGCTGGTAGTTTGTTGTACCTGACTCGCACTCATCTTGATCTTTCCTTTGCGATTGGCCTTGTCTCTTGATTCTCCCATGATCCTCATGAGAGTCACTGGAAAGCTGCCAAACATATTTTGAGGTACATTCAGGGCACCCTTTCTTAGGGCATTCACTACACATCAGGGGATCCTCACATTGTTGGCTACACTGACTCAGATTGGGTTGGTGATGTCAATGATTAGAAGTCTACTTCTAGCTTTGTTTTTTGTCTTGGCTCTGGTCCTATCACATGGACTTGCAAGAAGCAGACTGCTCATGCATTATCATCTATAGAGGCTGAGTATCAAGCTATTGTGCTCACTAGTCAGGAGATTTTATGGCTTTGACAGTTGATGACTGAGTTTGGTTTTCCTCCTGATAATCCCATTATTCTTTGGTGTGACAATCAGAGTGCTATACACATTTCTCGCAACCCAGTGGAGCATCAGCAGATGAAGAACATTGAGCTTCATATGCATTTCATTAGACAGTTGATTCAGGATGGATCTCTCATCTTGGAGTATATTCCCACTGCCAAGCAGGCTGCAGACATCTTCACAAAGCCTTTTTCCTCACCACACTATCTTCAGTTGCACTCTATGCTTGGGGTGAAGGAAGTTGTCCTTGGGGGGTCTTTATGAGGCCTTCCTTCATGTTTCTTTCTGCATGTTCTTCTATCTCTTTTTGGAGAGCAGTTTTTTCCCACTGGGTTTTCTCCTTTTTTCTCCGTTTCATAGAGATTTCCTTGTACTTGGGTACCTGATCTAGCCTTGTTGTCGGGACCCATTGTTTTTTGCTTTCTGTAGCTTCTTCTAGGTTTTAGCTTCTCCCTAAGTCTAGCTTGTTAGAGTAATTGGTTATTTACTTGATTAATTAAATAATATCTAGTTAATTAATTAAGTTCCCTTTTATCTCTTTTACACTTAAGCTAGCTTTAGGTGAATAATAATTAATTATTTTATTAATTATTAATGTGCAAGCCTAGGGTTTTCCTTTTTAGGTTTTTTGACCTAAATGAGGTTGTAAACTTTTCTTTTGTAAATTAATTCTTTTACACATTGGAAATATTCATCTCCACATCTTTGAGCATTTTTACTGTGTGTTGCTTCTCTTTGCCTCTCCTTGTAATAGGTGTTTTCAGCTTGCAGAGATCTTTGAGCTCCTTCAGAGCTAAGTATCTACTATGACCCTATTCTGGAATCAAAAATTTGAACTCTCCTTTTTCAGCCATGAAATCCCCTTTATATAATAGGGGAGCAACAAGCACCCGATTGAATTACAATTTCAATTTCAATTTCAAGTTCATTTCAAAAACCTAATTCCAACAAACATCTTGAAGGACTCCCCAGGAGGTTTCATACATAATTATTTCAAAGCAGGGGAGGCAAAACCTGTGTGAAAAATTTTAGCCGTCACTATCACGGCTTTTGTCATTGGGAACATAAAAGATTTGGTTCATTTTATCTGGAAATTCTCCACATCAACAAAGGAAAGGAAAAGAAAAACCATGGACACATATAAAAAAATACCTCTTATGCAACAACCATGGTGTCATCAGAAACTTAAAATAGAAGGTGACCCTTATTTAGAGTCGTTGTCATCCAAAAATGCCCAACCACTTCTAGTCCTTGTTGCAATTGGAGGTACTACAAGCACGTCATTGTTAGAGCTATCATATGGCACCAGGGAATAGAGATACTAGCCATAATCAGAGTCTGTCTTAGCTTCAACATCTGAAGGAGTGTTAGAAAGCACAATAAGAGAATTTTGCTTCTCTTGATCAATATGGTATCTCCTTCCCTTCTTCCTATCCTTCTTCATTGGAAATTCTAGTTCCTTTCCTTTGGGCTCAATTGCTTCCCCTGGAAGGGTCCTATTTCTCAAGTGGTAAGTACTTTGCATAGTTGTCTTCTTTTTATGGCCCCTGGCCCTCCTTTTTCCCTTTGCAATCTCATTGAAGACCATGGTTTCCTACTCAGCTGCCTACTCAAGGAATTTTAACATGCTCAACCAACTAGACATCCTAACAGGCGGGGTTACCTCACCTTTTTTCTCCATCTCTTAGAGTTTACATAATGATAATTTAAAAGGTCTTTTGATTTAATAGCCAGAAGAAGAATACCCCAATCCTAGTGATGACAACTAATTCAAGCAGCAAAAGTCCTACGTAGACCAGAAAACTTAATTTCATGTGAACCCAACTAGGACAAGAAAATTCTACTATAGATAAACCCACAGCCCCTCACACTTAGCCTAACACGCACTGTAGACCAAAAAGACAATGACAATAATCATCGATCAACCTACATTAAATAGAGATTTTGAGTATGCAGAACTCCTTGCATGAACAAACTAGTAGCATATCATTTTTGGCTTTGAATTTGGACCATTCATCTAAGAGAAATTAAGATTTCATCTAAGGTGGCCAATGGAATTTTTTTTCAACTATTATCAACTTGCTTTCTTGAAAATAGCGATGCTATCTCAAATATTGACATGTTATTCCTTAACCATTATTTAATCATACATGTCCTGACAATTTGTCATGTATTTCCAACCTAATTTGTGCTCTTCATTTATATTGGTGAAGTACTTAAGGTCAGTTTGGAGAGAAATTTTCCTTGCACTCCTTCTCACTTCATCGTTGATCCTTCCCTAATCTTGAGGTGCTCATTAGCGATGAAATTACTCATGTGATGACTTTCTACTCGTTGGATCATCCTGCTTTAAAATTTTATCAACGGTCTTCCAGTTCTTTCATTGATCCCCTTCTTGCTTTGCAAGAGACCCCCAGACACTGCCACATTATTCCTTTCATTTATGGTTACCACCTACCATTGATTTATTTCATCCTCACTTGACTTCATCAACAATGAAAATATTTTTGTGATGGCCCTTTATCCCTTGATTTATTGTCCTGACTCCCAGTCAAATTTGTCCCTTCATCATGCTCTCACCAATTCATGCCTTAACTCTAGGATCACATCAGTGATGAGAGACACTGTAAAACATTAGATCTTAGACACGTGTACTTGCATAGAACAAGTGGCACCAAAATATCACCCATAAGATTATATCAAAATTAGCGAAAGAAAAACCCTTTTAGAAGGAATTGATCGCTTGTCTTTGATCTAGAACTTAAGTTCGGAAATAAATCTACGATGAGCGATAAGGCCTCTATTCATTGCTGATTTTCCTCATATATTGTGTAAGCAATCAGTGATGAATAGTTTACATTATTTATAGGGTTCATCGCACATCGCTCATGTGAGAACAACCTTTTACAATACATCAGCGATCATATGGTGTAACAACATATCACTCATCGCTATTACAAATGTTCCTTTTAATGTCCATCCACAATGAGTGATAAGATCATAAGACAAAGAACCTCTCTCATCGCTATTATAAAGTTGAAGGATCGGATGCCATTAGCGATGAGCGATATCAAAAGAAAGTACCGCTCATCGCTCATCACTATTTTATAATGTAAACCTATGAATAAATCAGCGATGAGCGATATGTTTACAAAGGACATTGATACTTAAGTGAAAACTTTATGCACATGCTACAAGTTGTTCTAAAAGGAGGGACTTCCCTAGAGCAACACGAGAACGGTAAGCTCACAACTTTGGAATCATGCAGAACAAAGGATGTAATGATCAAAAGATTATTCCCCTAGCCTATAAAAAGGATGATTTAGACCTACCCAGAAGAAAAACTAGTCATAGGATGACAATCACATGATGATGTAAATATGGGGATTTCCTCCCTTTCCCCAACTGACAATAGATACTTTACAGCCAGTAGCAAAAATAAAAGCCCAAACAACAAAATAAAACACTAAACCTCATATAAGAACCCTATAGCAGATATGACAGAGATATTTAGGTCAAAATTCCTATGGTTTTCACATGAGCACACTAAAATTTACAAAAATTTTGAAAGTGCCATGAGTGGCTCTTTCTGGGGACATATGTTCCTTAGTGAACAAAGCGAGAATTCAAATACTTTGGGAGAAGCATACCAAGTTCCTTATCCATTGGGCAATGAAGTCAAAAGGTTATCTCTACCCCTGCAACTTCTCTGGTTTGACAAGTCAAACCATACTTGATGGCTTAAAGTCACCAAGAAAAATGTGAGCCTACTCTTACCTCTATCATAAACAAAGTTCTCATCACATTTCACTAAACCCAATTTGAAAATATCACTACAATATGCCTGATCCTCATGTAGTAATGACTCATAATTTTTGTTATTCACAATAGTATAAAGTTTAAAACAACTCCTTTTGATGTTCTACTCATTACCACACTGTAACAAAAATTTATCTAGCTGCAAAAATTGTCACTCATATTTTGCCATATAGCTGGGATCTTCAAGCTCAATTTGATTATTAGTTTGTCCGTTAAACTTAGTGAAACATTTTTGGGAACTGATCAGAAATTTTTTCTCATTATGCAAACTACCTTCAAGTTTTTGTAAAGAAACACACTCATTTATTAACACATATTGCAATTGTGCCTCATCAAGCCAGTGTAGAGAATCATCAAGAATCTCTAGCCTATCCTTACTCTTGGTCACTTTAATATTTTATTAACACAATATATCAATATCTTCAAAATCTAAAACTTGTTCAAAAGTGAGTAATTCTAGTTCCAAAAGATAATTTGGTTCCTTTTTTAAGTCAGCCTCTATATCCACACAAAAAAACTCATAACTAGGCTCACTTAAATCAGGAAACGAATACTCATTCAAATCTATATTAGGACTTTCATATTTCATCCCATCAGATACATAGGCTCCATGGTTGTCTGTTGTTCCTAGCTTTTCAACACCAGTTTCTGTGTTTGTATCACCCTACTTACATTCATGCTTATCATATAATGCATCATTGAAAACAAATAGCTAATCTTCATTACCCAAATTATCAACATGGTGACATGTCTTTTCATGTTTGGAAGGAATATCAGATACCCATTTTTCATATATCCTATAAAAAAAATCATTATTACTATCAAAATCAATATGAGTATTACACAATGACTGAGGATTACTCATATGTGCATATTCCTAATATTCAATGGCTAGAAAATTTGAATTTTTTTCACTACTTAATAGAACATAATCCTGGATGATTCTTTCAACCATTTCTTCCTCTTGTCCTTTAGTAGAAAAACATGTTTTATCAAGTTGTGAATCAAGAGAAATCAAGATATCACTACTATCAAAACTCAAAAATTTTGCAAACTGAGTTTCATCATTGATTTGACCATTTATATCCTTTTGAAAACAAAGAGAAACATTTTAATTATCAAAAGTACCAGTGGTTAACATGGTAACACTCTTAACCTCTTCCTTTTCAAGGATTGAAGACCTTTGATCATTTGTATCCACATAATTTCTAGTTTCATCAATATGTTTACTGACAAATGAAGATAGTAAACTTTGCACATATTCATTCCTTATCTTTTCCATATTGTCTAAGAATGTGTAAGCCATTTGCATATTCAAAATTTTAAAATCCTTTAACAATGCACTAGATCCATCCTCAAAAGCTTCAAAATACATATGAATGCAATCTGATGTACTAGGTTTAAAAATTTCAGGGTTAGTGAAAGACCAAGAACAAACCTATGACTGAAAGAAATGCTTGACTCTTCATCATATTTCTTAAGTTGTTTTAACTTTGTGACAAGATCAGAAGGTTCTTGTGCAAACTCTTCTCTATAAGCATCCACTAGTTTATCCTAGCAAGGAAAAGACTTCTCGAGAAAACTTAAGTACCAATCCCTAGCTTTCTCTTCAAGAGATTTGACAAAAAATATCATCCACATATCTTGATCTCCAAATGAATGTTTTACCATGAAATTATAAAAACTTTGGACATGTGTATCACCCTCACATATATTATATTCATTAAATCTAGGCATCTGCTTATAGATTTGAGATGGCATAGTTTTAACCTTATAATCAATCCATGACAAGTCCAATTCATCATACAACGAATCAAAAGAATTGACAAAAGGTGCAAAAAATTGGCTAACAGACCTAACATGATTATCTCTTAACTCGGCTTGTATATCCATTAAGTGCCTTTTGTTTAACTCTCTAACTCCCTTCTTGAATATAGCTTTCCATTCTGGCCTAATCCTAGGCTTGCTTATATTATGGTTCATGCTTTATTTGATATCAATTTTCTGAGGATTATCAAACTTATGAAGCTTCTTGACAATATGCATCCAAGTTTCTAATGGCATGGTTATTTCTCTTTTTCAATCCATGGATGTATGCAAACTAGGTTTCAACTAATGGTGCACAATCATAACCATGATAAATTGAAGAATAACTATAAATAGATAGCAATCTTTGAAATATATTACTTCATTCTAACCATCCATACTTGTTACTTCATGAATAAAACTTTGAGTGAAACAGCAGACCCAATCCATATGACAAGTTTACTATGTAGAGAATTATGTACCTTCACACCTCAAATTTCTTGCAACTTTGAATAGAGCCTTTTTCAGGTTACAAACAACAACCCTTCATGTGTAAAAATT
The DNA here is from genome assembly GCA_007258455.2 of Sequoia sempervirens. Taxonomy (NCBI): domain Eukaryota; kingdom Viridiplantae; phylum Streptophyta; class Pinopsida; order Cupressales; family Cupressaceae; genus Sequoia; species Sequoia sempervirens. The sequence continues at coordinate 125,758 of VDFB02149280.1, read as the reverse complement.
GTAGAGAAAAGTTGCCACCTCTTCAGCAAGAGGAAAACCTTTGAAGCAATGATATCTTTATTTGAGTTCTTCCAGCAGAGTCACCACAGGACCACATAAATCACCTTACATATTTGAAAATTATTTAATACTTCAACCAGATGTTCATTTTTTTCTTGACTCTTTAAAATGGTCTTTCACATATTTGTATCAAGGATACAAAACTGTCCCTAGTAGAGTCACCATTTTTGTTGGTTATTTTTTTTGAACCAAACTTAATCTTAGTCCTAACCTATGGGCTTTCCATGACCCAATTATCAGCTAAGGTGAGGATTGGCCAACACATAAGTAGAGTAGTTAATACTCTACTTCTTCTCTTCAGGCTCTGTGAGACCCAGGGAGGGTAATCCCTTATATACTCATAATGTTTCGCATTTGGTTAAGAATATTTCCTTACACAAATGCACAATTTCTTGAAAATCACTCTATCAAAAGCTTGGAAAACTTCAGATAGAAGTGTTATTTATTTTCAAGAAGTGTTCCTTCATACTTAGGGTTGGGACATTTTCATTTAAATTATGTTAAATCACTCTTCATCTTGAATCCTAGGCCCAATTCAATACTAGCTCAACAAATCATAGAATAAACTAACTAGATAATTGTTGTCTCATCTAAGGAAAAAAAAGAATTATAACTGTTAATAAACCAGTAATAAAATCTTGATTGAAATACAAAAATTAGTGGACTATCAAAGTGTTACTTTCTAACATCTAACTCACTATGTCTTCAAAATACCACTTCCTTACTAAATCCTATATTCTTTTCTCATGAACCAATGAGTTCATTTCAGCATTTAATCAATTCATTGAATTTAACCTCAAAACAAATTCATACATTTTGTGCAAATGACAAAATACAACTGAAGTTTTCATCAACAATATTCATTTATAATTTGGGAGAAAACACAAAGGAGAGTAAAATTTTGAAAAGCCAAAATCCTTCTTCATTTCTGATGTTTCATTGTAAAACATATTTGTAGAGATTTATACACAGTATAATTTTCATCTTAGACTTGCTTCTAGTATATCTACCAGAATACCTATTAACATTCTATTCTAATACTAGAGCTAATTATCTATTGTGACCCTATTCTAGACTCAAAAATATGAACTCTCCTTTTTCAACCATGAAATCTCCTTTATATAACAGGGGAGCAATAAGCACCTGACTGAATTACAATTTCAATTTCAATTTCAAGTTCATTTCAAAAACCTAATTCCAACTAACATCTTGAAGGACTCCCTAGGTGGTTTCATACGTAATCATTTCAGAGCAAGGGAGGCAAAAATCATATGAAAAATGAAATTTGTCACTATCATAGCATTTATCATTGGGAACAAAAAAGATTTGGTTCATTTTATCTAGAAATTCTCCACATCAGCAAAGGAAAGGAAAATACAAACCATGGAAGCATATAAACAAATACCTCCTATGCAACGACCATGGTGCCATCAAAAACTTAAAATAGAAGGTGACCCTTATTTAGAGTCGTTTTCATCTAAAAATGCCCAACCACTTCTATTCCTTGTTGCAATTGGAGGTACTGCAAGCACAACATCATCAGACCTATCATATGGCACCAAGGAATGGAGATACTGTCCATAATCAAAGTCTATCTTAGCTTCAACATCTGAAGGAGTGTCAAAAAGCACAATAAGAGAATTTTGCTTCTCCTGATCAATACAGTATCTCCTTCCCTTCTTCCTAGCCTTCTTCACTAGCAACGCTAGTTCCTTGCCTTTGGGATCAACCACTTCCCCTATAAGGGTCCTATTTCTCAAGCGGTAAGTACTTTTCATAGTTGTCTTCTTTTTATGGCCTCTGGCCCTCCTTTTTCCATTTGCAATCTCATGTGAGACCATGGTTTTCTACTCAGCTGCCTCCTCATGGAATTTTGACATGCTCAACCAACTAGACCTCCTGACATGTGGGGTTACCTCACAAGTTTTATCCATCTCTTTAGAATTTATATAATGATAATTTAAAAGGTCTTTTGATTTAACACCCACAAGAAGAATACCCCAATCCCAATGATGATGACTTTAATTCAAGTAGAAAAATTCCTATGTAGACCAGAGAACTTAATTTCATGTGAACCCAACTAGGACAAGAAAATTCTACTATAGATCAACCAACAACCCCTCACACTTATCCTAACACACATTGCAAACCAAAAAGACAATGAGAATAATCATTAATCAACCTGCATTAAATAGAGATTTTGAGCATGCAAAATTAATGATGCAGAACTCCTTGCATAAGCGAACTAGTAGCATATCATTTTTGGCTTTGAATCTGGACCAGATTTCGAGCATGCAAAATTAATGATGTAGAACTCCTTGCATAAGTGAACTAGTAGCATATCATCTAAGAGCAATTAAGATTTCATCTAAGGTGGCCATGAGCATCATTTTTTGACTATTATCAACTTGCTTCTTGAAAACAGCGATGCTATCTCAAATATTGACATGTTATTCCTTAACCCTTATTTAATAATACATGTCCTGACAATTTGGCATGTATCACCAACCTAATTTGTGCTCTTCATTTATATCAGGAAAGTACTTAAGGTTATTTTGGAGAGAAACTTTCCTTGCACTCCTCACTTCATCGTTGATCCTTCCCTAATCCTGAGGTGCTCATTAGCAATGAACTTACTCATGTGATGACTTTCTACTCGTTGGATCATTTTGCCTTAAAATTTTATCAATGGTCATCCAGTTCTTTCGTTGATCCCCTTCCTACTTTGTGCAAGGCCACCAGATGCCACCACATTTTTCCTTTTATTTATGGTTATCACCTACCATTGATTTATTTCATCCTCACTTGACTTTATCAACAATGAAGATATTTTTGTGATGGCCCTTTATCCCTTGATTTATTGTCCTGACTCTCGATCATATATGTCCCTTCATCGTGTTCTCACCAATTCACGCCTTATCCCTAGAATCACATCAGTGATGAGAGACATTGTAAAACATTAGATATTAGACACATGTACCTGCATAGAACAAGTGGCACCAAAATATCACCCATAAGATCATATCAAAATTAGCGAAAGAAAAACCCTGTTAGAAGGCATTGATCGCTTGTCACTGATCTAGAACTTAAGTTCATAAATAAATCCTCTATGAGCAATAAGGCCTCTATTCATTGTTGATTCTCCTCATATATTGTGCAAGAAATTAGCCATGAATGTTTTACATTATTTATCAGGTTCATCACACATAGCTAATGTGAGAACAACCTTTTACAATACATCCGTGATCATATGGTGTAACAATATATCACTCATCACTATTACAAATGTTCCTTTTAATGTCCATCCGCGATGAGTGATAAGAGCATAATACAAAGAATCCCGTTCATCGCTATTATAAAGTTGAAGGATCGGATGCCATTAGCGATGAGTGATATCAAAATAAAGTACCACTCATCGCTCATCGTTATTTCATAGTGTAAACCTATGAATAAATCAATGACGAGCGATATGTTTACAAGGGACATTGGTATTTAAGTGAAAAATTTATGCACGTGCTTACAAGTTGTTCTAAAAGGGGGGGCTTCCCTAGAGCAACACGAGAATGGTAAGCTCACAACTTTGGAATCATGCAGAACAAAGGACGTAATGATCAAAATATTATTCCCCTAGCCTATAAAAGGGACAATTCAAACCTGCCCAAGAGAAAAACTAGTTGTAGGATGATAGTCACATGATGATGTAAATATGGGGATTTCCTCCCTTTCCTCAACCAATAATAGATACTTTACAGCCAATAGCAAAAATAATACCCCAAACAACAAAAATAAAACCCTAAACCTCATATAAGAACCCTATAGTAGATATGACAAAGATATTTAGGTCAAAATTCCTAGGGTTTTCACATGAGCACACCCAAATTTACAAAAAAATTGAAAGTGCTATCAGTTCTGAGGAAATATCATAAAAAGTATCAACACTTAACATCAAGGTCCATGATATCTTTAGCAAATAAACCATAAATTCTACCAAAAACTAGACCATAAACTAGGCTCATCAGATAATATGTGATCAAGATGCACATGTTATGAATATGATACTATGATGAATACTAACACTTGTGAATGAAAAAAATCAATCTCCATCAAATCAAATATCAAAATTAAACATATAAGGAGATATGCAAATATGCAAAGCAACAAACAAAGAGAAACAAGACATGTTACTTTGAACAAGAACCTTAGTGAGTGGATATTTCTTGTAATTTTACTCAACTTGCATAGACATAGCAGGCATGCAAAAATAAAAAATAAATATTTACTCATTTCTAAACCCAAGTTGCTCTACAAAGATTAAGATATAGGCCTTCATTGAGCAAGTGAGAAACAAAATAAGGTCAAAAATGCATAGAAAGACACTCATTCTATGACCCAAGCTGCCCTAAGAATATTAAATTATGATTTAATTGAGAAAATGAGATAGAAAAGATAAAATAAAGAAATAAAAAGAAAAGAAGCTAAGAAATAAAATCAATAACCAACATATCTCTTGCCAAAAGGATAATCTTACTTTTGATAAGGTAAGGTCAATTGTATGAAGGATGCATCCGTTAAGACCTTAGATTTATTTTGATAATGGACATCATAGGAAAGATAGTTCCATTAGGAAATGAGTCTTTTTATTGTTATAGTGAAAGATAGGTAACAAGCTATGAAAGCCAAATATTTAGCTCAATAGTTGAGATTTGTTTTTCTCATGATATTTGTTAAATCCCAAATTTTTAGAATTTTACTTTTATCTCAAGATAGAAGAATCCAACTAAAAACCAAGGTCAAGGGAAATATGGCCCCAGCTAGGTATAGGATCACTTATTATAGGATAGATGGACTGACTATACTATGATAGGTTGATAGGTAGATGATAGGAGAAGAGATATCCAAGGATTATATTGCAAAGGAATGAGATAGTCTTTACTAGAGGTATTGTTATTATGGATATGAAATAAGAAAAGATTCTTTGAATAAAAGGATGATTCCTAAAGGGCATGGACTATAAGGATTTACACTATCTAAAACATACTTGGACAAGGTTTTCCCCCAACTTTACCAAGATCATAAGTACCAAGGGTATGGGGATATATTATATAGGATGAAGGATATGGATAGAATATTCAAGATCAAAATAAGGAAGGAATGATTTATTTTGAAGGAATGAGGTATATGTGATGGAATGGATAAGTTATGGGTGGATTAAGCTTTTGAATGAGTCAATTTAGAGGTCATTTTATTTCATTTTTTATAATATCATATTTGGATAGCGATGTTGGAATTTTGTGGAGGAGTAGGATCATGACATTGAAGGATATTTGGATCTTGACATGAGAGGGGATCACTACATGAAGTGAAATATATGTGATCATAATATGGGAGGGGTTCATTGGATGGGATGAAAGTGAAAAGGATACCTTACTCATGAGGTGACATGGAAGAAATACTTAAGCCTTCAGATGAAGGTGGATTTTGAAGTGGAAGGAAGATATCTAGATCTTGGGATGCAAAGGAATCATTGGAAATGATGCTTTGATCATCATTAAGAAGGGTATTATTGGATGTTATTTTTCCCCTACATGTTTTCATTGTCCACTTAGGGATTTATTTTTTTATGAAAGAGATTAATTCTTCTCAAGCTATGATATAATAATAAGAAACAATAATATAATTGACTCCTTTAGCATTGTTATTTTTGTTTGAAGGTTCCCATTGTCCACACTTAGGGATAGGATCTTGAAATATCTTGAGATCATCATTAGTTGAAGGTGTATCTTTTATTCCAACATTGCCTTGATCTATAAGGTATTGGATAATATTTTTCAATTTGAATAAATTAGAAGTCTTACGTACTTTGGTCCTACGATACTCACAATATTCATTTCCTTTGTAAAATGGAGGTTTAATTGCTAGTTCTTTATTTCTTATTTTTGGTAAGGTGATAAGTCTAAATTAGACTATCATTTTCAATTTAAATTCACGAGATTTCCTTAAAGAAGTGTATTGCCTTTTGGGAGCATTATTTTTCCTAGGTGGTCTTCTACCACCTTGATTGTTTTTAGGATTGGTTCTTATCAATTGTATGGTAGGTTCAATATTTTGAATTATTTTTTCATCTGCCACATGATCATTGACAATGTTCTTTTTTTTCCTTTTCCAAATCCTTGATTTGTCATTAGATGTTGAAGGTTGATCCTTATGATCTTTAAAAATTTCACAAGACCCTTAGGAATGAGAGATTTTTAAATTTGTTAATTCTTGTTTCAATGAATTATTTAGATATATTACAATCTTTAATTTGAAGGTGAAAGGCCAATTCAATGTTTATATTTTGAATGAATATGGGGAAATTTTATTTTTTAGGTAGAGGTTTAGGAATTTTAATTACCAAATTTCTCCATGTTTTTAAGAAGGAAACAAAGGATTCTTCCTTAAAAAAAAATTGTGCTATAAAGGTCACTCGAGGAGGTTTCACATTTTATGTGATGTGAAAAATACTCAATGAATTTATCTACCAATTTATGAAATTTCTTGATCCCATGTGGTAAATGTGAGAACCACTCAATAGCTTGACCTCCTAGGATTCTAGGAAAGAGGTGTATTAGAGGGTATGTGCAGGATCATGATGGGCCAAAAAGTGGCAATATGATGGGTATGTGTAGGGTATGTGGCTGATGACTTTTATTTTACCCAAAATTGATAAAATGAAAAGGATTTTTAAAGGAGATTCTTAGCTTTCCACCAATATAAATTATGCTTTACTTTGAATTTTATAAATAATTATTATTCATTTTCTATTTGAATTACAACTAACTTTTCCTAATTGATAGGCTGATTCAAAAACATCTATAGCTTTCAAACGGTATCACATTTTTTGAATTTGAAACATGTGTCACTTTCTATGCTTCACATACTGTAGGATTAAAAAAAAAGAATTTCATGAAGTTTTGACCAAGTTAATGTGGTCAGACATACGAGTTTTTATATTTTTAAAAATTTGTAATAAAAAATTCATAATTAATTATTTACTTGGAAAAAAATTACAAAAAATATGCATCACATCTGGACATGAATCCTCTACTTATATCTAAAAGCTTATAAAAAAATATTATCAAATTATTGTGGTTAGGGTGGTCAGACAGACACCTACTTCTTATTTTTTCCCTAAAATTTAAGTACTACTACATTAAAATTTCAAATTTCCACCAAATAGATTTTTTTTTTTTAAAACCTAGTAGTTTAGAAACTACATTAAATTTTCTACAGATTATATTCTTACATATTTTTGAAATAATATAGCTAACTTATTCAAATTTCTACATCAAGTTTCCTAACTCTGATTTTTCTAAATTTTTCGCCACTTAAGAGCCTCTTTTTTCCATGATGATCCTACACATACCCTAGATATGTTTCATTATAGAACACCTCTAGACAAGATATGTAAAATTCTCTTATGTGTTCTCTTGGATCACCTCTTTCCTTATATTTATCAAATCTAGGCATATCAAAATTTAAAGAGAAAGGAATCGTGTTCAGAGTCTTGCCAATAGTATTGGGACATAATTCTTCCATTGTATATTTTCTTGGTGTTAATGTTTCAAATTTATATGTTTTCTATCTTTTGTTGCAACTCTTGCATTTTTTGAGCCAAGTCATTTGTATATATTGATGGGAGTAGAGTTGTCTCTAGATAAACACCCTTGAACTTGTACTTCATTTGGGCTACTCTAGACATTTAACTCTACATAAAAATACTTAATAAATATTTTATCAAAATTCAATCTTCAATGGTAATTATATTACCTTCCATGCACATTCAAATAATCTTAAAGACTCATGACAACAATGCATAAATATCAACTTAAGGTATTAAAAGGAACCAGAGCAATCCCATGTAGAATTTATCAATTTCATATTCACCACTCCATTGTGAAGATTTGTGGTAAAATAAACCTATTAAAAAGGAACATGGTCACAACCTTGTAGAGAAACCAACAAAACATTCCTATTACTCTTTCTAAACAACTATTTTCCCATGCTATAGGATAATGATGGAGGCACAATCTTGTAGAAAAACAAACCCATTATGATCTTGCAAGGAAATAACCCTTGCAAAACTATGTAGAGAAACAAAAGGTGCAAGTTCTAGTCCAAGTCTACATCAAAAAATCTTAAGAGAAAAAGATACTTAACAATAGACCTAATTGGGGGAAATCAAGACCCCATTAGATAACTAATATAATTCTATAAAACTGATTTTCTTAGAAGAAGTTGTAGAGAAATATCAAAAATGATAATGTAGAAAGAGGATGGGGATGTGGATGGATCCAATCCACTTGAAAATATGTGCACTAGATAAATTTCATATCATGATATTTTTCATAAAGTGATGCAAAAGGACTAAACGAGACAACCTTATGTGAACGATAACCAATCTTGGACACCAAGAATCTTCACAACTAGCAATAACATGGGGAATAACAAAAATTGGGTTGACTCAAAAACCAAACATGAAGCATAGGTGAAATTTTGTGGGAGTATCATCTTATATGCTTTTTGAAAGGGACATTAATGGATACCCTAAAATCAAATGCATTAGTTTTTAGGGAATACCATAATAACTAGAAGACCTAAACCCATTTCATGATGAGACCAATACTATCCTATCTCTTAAACACTATACCCCCTTGTAGACCATAAATTGGGAAGAGCTAGGGCATATGATGACCTAACAACATTGTCCATGACCCCAACAATCAAGGATGATCAAAATTTGCAACACCTTGATCATAATTTATACTACCTTTAATTAGAATTTAACTAGGGTTGACATCTATAGATGGATTTAAAATGAAACATTTATTTAAATATTCCCTATATTTCTAGAAATATACCTACCTGATGAGGAAAACTTCAAATATTTCAATAACACTCATGAAAGCCCTAGAAGAATACTTGGAAACACAATAGAACCTAGATATGGACACTTGGAGGAATCATAACTCGTACCAAAAATAATACATAAATCAAAAAGGATTTCATGCAACATAAAGAAAGCTCTAAATTATCTTTAAATAAAATAAAAAATCAAATCAAACACATATAACGCTTGCCACCAAACACCATAAATGTGTTACAAATGACAAGGTGGTAAGAACTCACTAGGTCTATTGAAAAATGAACCCTTCACTACCTTTCAAAGAAATGACCTTCATAGAACCATTCATGAAAAAAGGTCTCCACATGGTAAGGGTTTGATCTGTGCAAGGAAATAATTATGGAAAAATCAGGGTCATTTGAACAACCCTAAAATCTCCACACTCTCAAAAATGGATTGAACCTTGGACATGACTATAATTTAAGACCAATAGAAGCACTTATTCAAAAGTAAAACCCCCTCTAAGTCACACTTACCTAAGACACCTAAAGACAAGAAAATGGAACAAATGGAGGATTCCTTGTTTGGATGGTTCATGTGTGCAAGGCACAACACCATTGTAAATAAAGTATCTTTTATACATTAAATACTATGAAATTCAATTTTTCATATGGAAGTTAGAAAATAATATTACCATAGCTTGTTGTTATCTTCATATAACAAAAGAGTATAGGATTAACCACTAAATCTATCATTATTTTCCATAGTTTAGATCGAAGAATGATTTATTAATTTATTCTATCCACACCCATTAATTTAAGATTGAAACTATAAATTCAAAGTATAAAATTTTTTTCTTGTTAGCATTTTCCTATAATTAATTATGAGACAACTAAGGCACATGTTATTTAAAAATTCATGCTAGGATGTTGTAAATTTAAATGCTAAATCCATTTTATTTCAATCATCTAGGGTCTAGGATGAATATTTAAATAGTAAACTATAAAATAACAAAAGTGGTTCATCAACATTGTATCAACATCATTCATATTTCATCTTTTCTACTATTTTTTATGCTTGTTCATCATTATTGAATTCAAAATTTGATGGGTTTGACTAAGGAAGAGGTGGGGGTCATAATGGACAAGTTGTTCAAAAACCACAATCTTAGTGGCCATAAGGCTACTCTTGATGTAGCTTTCTTGGGTTTTGGAATTATGAGGCCGCAAGACATCCAACGTGTGCTTGAGGAGGATGCGGTAGTGGAATGGATTTCATTCCTTGGTAACTTTCACACTATGTCAATATTTCAACATTGTGCTCTAACATGCATGGTTTTTTGCTTCTTAAAAAGGTGAACAATCTGGAGCCTATGTCAGATCTCCAATGGATCATGGACTTTGATGCCACCCCACTAGTGGTACATGATTATTTTCAACCTACCCCCTACATAAAAAATGTCCTCCCTTTGGCTTTTTCACACTCTCTAGTTCATGGCTTACGTTTTGTTTTGGCCTCATCTCGTCACGCTACTAGCATTTGGGGCATTGTGTTCTTGGCCCCCCATCCACATATTTATTTTAAAACAATTTTGTAAAGTGTTTATTCTTTCTACTTGTACTTCTAAACTTTTATAATATTTAGAATATTTAGGCTTTTACCTTTTATCTTTAAAAAAAAATCCTTGTTTCATAATTATACCAAACATCAAGGAAAATCTTTGTTGTAGGTGAAAGATGTTCATATAAATTATATGTTTATATTCATGGATTTAATTTCACTTTTATGCATTTGGTATGTGAATTATTATTTTTACACACATTTTTCTAATTGGTTAGGAATCCTTTTGATGCTTTCTGATTCTCTAGTACATTGACAAATCAGTTTACAACATCTAGTAAAAACATATGTAAAACCCATTTTTTCCTTTATTAAAAACATCAAAACATATGTATGCATATTTATTATATTTATGTAGTTTCCATACATTATTCCTAGTATTTATTGTATTATTTATCATGAACCACAATATTTTTTCTTAGTTTTTTTAACTTATTACTCCTATAAAACTAATTATCCTAGAATATTTATGCTAGTGTCATTTATTCCCTTATAGTTTTATTTTTTTAATAAAAATATCTGAATAGAATAATAGAATTATAAGGGATGTAAAATTATACTCAATAAACAAAATGAAATATTAATAGGATATATATTTCCATGTCTTGATCATGTACATAAAAATTAAAACAGAATCTACATCTGTATTGATTTTTTTTAAACTATAAACTTAATTATAGGAATAAATATTAATAGGATATATAACATTATTAATTATAGGAATAAATCATATAATATATACTTTTATCTTCTAAGCATGTATTTCTATTAATGATGTTGAGATTCTTGTTCCACCTATGTATCTTGTTTCTCCTCCAAATTGCACACTAGTTTTTTATGGGTGGCATCAACATACCTCATTTGGTTTGTCTAGTAGATTCATGATGGTTAACTTCTCTAATTAGGCATCTCTTAGCTTCTTATTTTGGTTTCAAAGAGGTTTCTTTCTCTATATCACTTATATTAGTTGATGTGGATAATGACGCTTCTAGTACTATTATCCAAATAAGGAAGAAAGGTTCTCTAAAACATATTTCTTAGCCCCACCCTAATGTAAACTATGTGATAATTTCTAGGTGTGGTGATTCTATTGTTTAATTATTTTCTTGTTTTTACTTAGTAGTATGGTTGTACATATGCTATATTTTAGCTTTTATGTGTTGTTAGTCCCATATATTATTCTCTACCTATGGGATTTCTCTATAAAGAGGATTGGAACCCAAATTTCATGACTTATCTAATAAAAAATAAATATGTATTATAAAATAGTTATTATCTTTAGTAGGTAAGTTATTATATATTTCAAAATATAAATAAATTAAGGTTTTAAAATACATATTAATGTCTAGAAATGAAAAAAGAAACGAAAAAATAGTAATAGTAATAGCACTTAGCTATCTTTCCACCAAGTTCTTTTTTAAAATACTTTAAAGTAAGGAAATGAGGTACATTCCATACACTATTTTATTTTAGTGAATATGAAAACTTTGTGTGAACTCAATTTTTTTGTCCTTCTAATCTTAACTATTTATTAAACACCTTAGTAGTTTAGAAACTAGACTCAAAGTAGTAAAATTTGTATTCTATTCACACCTTCAAATTTTGAGTGTAAGCATCTCAAATTATATTATGCAAAACTAACTTTATTTGATTTTAGAAAGAGAAAAAGTGGTCACTATGACCCCCATTTTGTTTACCATTTACATGCACATACCCTTATAGTAAAAATTTTGACATAAAAAGGATGTTGGAGTCCATAAAAATTAATATCCATCTTCAGAAAAATCTCCCTTAGATTTTTTGCATGGAACTAATGTTGCATTCAAGTGCATCCTTGTTGTTTGTGTCGGTGAAGAGTCGTTCCCAGGAGAAGCCTTCAGATCTTTTGCAGCTATCGCATTCACTTCTGGTCCTCATGTCCATCTTCGAACCTCCCTGTTGAGCTACTTTGAATGCTCTTGAGCTCATAACAGATCCACATTGTTTTCACTTTGTTGACCTTCTTCACAGGGGGGAGTCAAAGGTTCTCTCTGCAGAATCGCATGTCGGTGAGACACTAATCATGTCTCCTCGATGCGATTAGACCCTTCAGCGGTTATCGGCATAGCTCATGACGATCAACAAGACCACATAGCGATTTACAAAAATCATATTGATATCACTTAATAGCATCGGCGAGACAATCACTTTCGGCCAGACAACATGGCGAGCCCTTAGGAGTCATATCAATGTCGCCATCTCATTACCTAGTCACCAACATTCGGCAAGAGTTCCCTTAGTTAGCAGGAGGTTATACCGATCTTTGTGAGTTATACCACTGCACAGGATGTTGCCAAGACCATCGCTATCGGGAAAAAATAGTAATAGTAATAGCACTTAGCTATCTTTCCACCAAGTTCTTTTTAAAAATACTTTAAAGTAAGGAAATGAGGTACATTCCATACACTATTTTATTTTAGTGAATATGAAAACTTTGTGTGAACTCAATTTTTTTGTCCTTCTAATCTTAACTATTTATTAAACACCTTAGTAGTTTAGAAACTAGACTCAAAGTAGTAAAATTTGTATTCTATTCACACCTTCAAATTTTGAGTGTAAGCATCTCAAATTATATTATGCAAAACTAACTTTATTTGATTTTAGAAAGAGAAAAAGTGGTCACTATGACCCCCATTTTGTTTACCATTTACATGCACATACCCTTATAGTAAAAATTTTGACATAAAAAGGATGTTGGAGTCCATAAAAATTAATATCCATCTTCAGAAAAATCTCCCTTAGATTTTTTGCATGGAACTAATGTTGCATTCAAGTGCATCCTTGTTGTTTGTGTCGGTGAAGATTCGTTCCCAGGAGAAGCCTTCAGATCTTTTGCAGCTATCGCATTCACTTCTGGTCCTCATGTCCATCTTCGAACCTCCCTGTCGAGCTGCTTTGAATGCTCTTGAGCTCATAACAGATCCACGTTGTTTTCACTTTGTTGACCTTCTTAGGGGGGAGTCAAAGGTTCTCTCTGCAGAATCGCATGTCGGTGAGACACTAATCATGTCTCCTCGATGCGATTAGACCCTTCAGCGGTTATCGGCATAGCTCATGACGATCAACAAGACCACATAGCGATTTACAAAAATCATATCGATATCACATAATAGCATCGGCGAGACAATCACTTTCGGCCAGACAACATGGCAAGCCCTTAGGAGTCATATCAATGTCGCCATCTCATTGCCTAGTCACCAACATTCGGCAAGAGTTCCCTTAGTTAGCAGGAGGTTATACCGATCTTTGTGAGTTATACCACTGCACAGGATGTTGCCAAGACCATCGCTATCGGGAAAAAATAGTAATAGTAATAGCACTTAGCTATCTTTCCACCAAGTTCTTTTTAAAAATACTTTAAAGTAAGGAAATGAGGTACATTCCATACACTATTTTATTTTAGTGAATATGAAAACTTTGTGTGAACTCAATTTTTTTGTCCTTCTAATCTTAACTATTTATTAAACACCTTAGTAGTTTAGAAACTAGACTCAAAGTAGTAAAATTTGTATTCTATTCACACCTTCAAATTTTGAGTGTAAGCATCTCAAATTATATTATGCAAAACTAACTTTATTTGATTTTAGAAAGAGAAAAAGTGGTCACTATGACCCCCATTTTGTTTACCATTTACATGCACATACCCTTATAGTAAAAATGTTGACATAAAAAGGATGTTGGAGTCCATAAAAATTAATGGATCAAACTAGATATATTAGTGTTTTTGTCTTCTCCTTACAATGGATAGTTTATAAGAACTTGTAAAATAGAGAAAACTTGTTCAATAAGCATATTTTATCTCACAAATAAAATAAGCACAAATTACAAACTTTATTTAACTATCTAGTATAATGAATAAGTTGGAGTAGGGTTGGACAATTCTACTTCTACACAAAAAGAATTACTAAAACAAGATGGTATGACATATCAAACATTGTCATATCATGTAATCAAGATCTATCAAGACACAATGATAAGTCTAAGTGTACCATAAGTCGCTACCTTAAATCTAAACATGGGAATGTTAGTGATCATATATAGCTTCCCTCCAATTGTTGGCATAAAACATGTGAAAGGAATTAAGGTAAATGAAAAATAGTAAATGAAAAGTATATGTAAGCACATGAATAATACAAAGTAAGTTCCATGAGTAGAATGACCTGATAGAAAAACTAAGTAAAAATCTAATCATAGTCATGTAAATCATTAAGGTATCTTGTTTCCCCCAATATGGGAAGATCGTATAGGTCAAAATGGCCCTAGAGGTAGAATACAAGTGTTGTACAATTAAAGCTTGGTGGACCACTAATCTCACTCTTACTACATGATGTAGAATGCAAGCACACATAATAGGATATGGGAAGTTGTGATATATCTAGTGTTGTAAAATATCTCTAAGAATATAATCAAACATGTGAGTGTAAAATGATATGAGAGAGGTATATTGCTTATAATATACAAGGATAAGAAATGATAACACAACTCAAAATGGGAAGCACAAGATGCCCACAATTTAAAAGGATAGCTTGAGAAGCTTGATATGAAAAAGAAGGTGCATATACATCACCAAGATAGCATGGTGCTCTCTAATGGAATACGATGATATGACAATATAAGGTTTACACAATGATGATAGGTACATGGAAGCAACATAGGCATGCAATAATACCATGATAAGACATTTAAGTGTCAATGTAGCATAAGCATCAAGTGGAAATTTAGAGTTGTTTTGCAATTTCTAAGATAATTAAATCATTTGTGAAAACAATTCCACCAAAAATAAATTATGTTTAATAATATCTTTAAGAGCTTGATGTGCTAGAATGTGTAAGTGTACTTAATTTCCCTAATACCTTAATCAAACCCTAACTTTAACTCTAATTCCAACTCAACTATTAACAACCATAGTGAAATGCAATTAACATATATATGGAAAGAATATCTATATATATAGATTATCCAAGATCAACTATTGGCAATTGATATTTGAATATTATAACACTAATTTTAACATATAATTAAGAGTATACAGAGTATATAAACATGTATATTTCAGTATTGTCACTTTGTGGGTTGGATCACATTGCATGGTGGCCTATTAGCTCAGTTGGTTAGAGCGTCGTGCTAATAACGCGAAGGTCGCAGGTTCGAGACCTGCATAGGCCACTTTCAAGGATCACATTTTATTGCTTCACATTTCAATCATGCTGCGGTAAGTTATCCTCTAATGGCGCCATCCGCTGACCACCACCAAAAATTGCTCCATTCCACGGTTTTGTAGCGCATGGGAGGCTGTATGGCTGTCATCAGGGGTCGCAGCCTCAATATTCCTCGCTGCAGCTGGCTTCGTATACTGTTACCGACCTTCTCCGAATGCTTCAAGTTATTCTTACTGGACCGCATGCTCAGTCCTCTTCTTGATGTATTCTCCATATGAAACAACAGAGACTCCCTTCTATTTTAGCACCGACAAATTTGTGGTTAATGGATAGATCCACATTATGGGAATCCCGTACTTTTGAAAACCAACAGAGTTAATGTGGCCTGAGTGCTCATAGCAAACATCCTATGATCAATCACCTAAAGTGGGGAGAGGGAAGTTCTAAATTTCTCTATAGCCTAGTGGGGAATTTTATACACTAACACCATTGAAAAATTAAATCAAGCTACCTCGTGGCCCTTGAAAGGGTGTAGCTTTGAGATGAACTCTTGACTTCTCAGACTACCATCTCCCTAAATGTCCAAATCATAGAATCATAGGTTATTGAGTAATTGAATAACAATTCATATTGATCTACACTCATAGAGCTCCATCAAGTTCTCTCATGACCCTTGAAAAGGTATAATTTTCTATCATAGATTTGTGAACTAGTTGAATAGCAATCCATATTGAGTTCACCAAATCCCTTACTTATCCTCGAAAAGAAAACTTCACAATATGTGTTGTCTTCAAATTTGTTAGCATAAAAAGGAAAGGAAAAAGGAAAGAAATAAAAGTTTCAGCTCATGCAAAACATCATCTCAATCTGAGAAGCTAACTTAAGATGATGGAAATTTCTTCATCATCCAATGTCACCAACCTCCAGTTGCAAAGGCTCAAAGTACAAATCCATTCTTAGTACCCTCAAAACAAGAATCATTTACAAAAGCATCATCATCTGGTGAATCCTCAACATTGACTAAGTTAGCATCATTTGTTTGATCTTAGATTTTTCCTTTAAGAACATCACTAGCTTAGTCCCACAAAACCAAGTTGTGTGACCATTTTTCTTATAGTAAAAATAGTTAATTTCCCCTTTGTTTATATCTAACCTTTTATGATTTCTTCAATAATCTAATGTATTCACCTATTGAGAATCAACTTGTATATTCTATTTTTTTTCTCTTTTCTTCTGCTAAAAGGTATGAAATCATATCATATATGGTTTGAGAAGTTATTTGGCTAAGTGTAAAAATAACATTATTGTATTTTGAAGGAAAATTGTTTCACAAGATAGCTTTAGCATTGTCATCATTAACTAAAGCTTTGACTTCTACTAGTTGCATTTAATGAGAGACCTCTAATTATTTATGTGATTTTACATTGTGATTCTATCTTCCAGTTTGAACTTTGATAATTGAAGTCTTAGGGAAAACATTGCATTTAGTGCTTTTTTCCAAATAGTTTATTCAGATTATCCCAATTTTTGTTGATGATTTATCTAAACATGTGTGATGTAATATAGAGTCTGAAAGATCAACATCAATAATCTCCTTGGATTTGTCATCTCTAATATTCCAATCAAATAAATTAGTTGCATTTGCAGGTTGTTTTCCCTTCCACTTACTGTTCCCATTAATTTTTATTCATTACTTGCATTTTGATAGAATAGGGGTTGGATGAGACTCTCACAGTCCCATGCTCAGGTCCTTGCTCTCAAGAACTCCTAGGTGACTCCTTCACCATAACCTTTAGGTCCTATCATAGGTATAGGCACCCTAGTAACACTGGCCAACCCTTCTATCAATATTCCTCTATACTACCAAGCCATTCTTGGTGCCTTGCCACTTCCTCTCCTTGACCCTTACTCTTCCTAAAGGCCACTTTCTCTCAACATTTAATTTGATTCTTTCAGGGGTGTGTAGATGTTATAATAGCTTCAAGTTAACCTATTAAGGGCTCTTATGCAACCACAAGACTCCAATTCCCCATCGCTTCCACCAAACCCTTTCCTAGGGTTAGAAAAGGCTACAAGCCTCGAGCCCCAATTAGGCCTCCTAACTGAGAAAAATGCAATTTTATCCTAAACCCTCCAAAGACCAGGGTTCTTCATTTGGGGTTTGTATTTCCCTTCCCCATACCTTAAAGATTCTTGGAGTTTTGAGCTAGTACAGGCTGTACACTGCCCATTCACAAAATAGGCCAAAAAGCTAGGGTTTGTAAGCTTTTCCTGACTATTTTCAGACTGTCAAAGGTTTCTCCCACCAAATGATTTGATAGAGCCTCCTCCTAACTACCAAGCCTTGCCAAGACCCTCAAAAAAATTCACCAAAATGAATTTCTCCAAAATATTAATTCCCCTGCAAGATATGAGTCTTTTCCTCCCTGTCTTCCCTAGCTGGGCTCTATCTGGCTCGCCTAGGGCAAGACACTTCCAACAACTCCTGCACTCACACAAAACCTACCAAATGTCATATGTACAATCATGGTGTCTAGGCATTTTTTCCAAAGGGTCGTACGGTTTGTACGGTGGAAAAGTGCTCTAGCACCCCATTTTCAAAAAAATAATCTGGTTCATACCAGCAACTGGGCAATAATAAACTATTTACAAAAAGATACCTAAAATTGTACAAGAAGCTATCTAATTGAATACAAAATGATTAAATTCCAACTTCACTTCATCCTACAACAAAACAGAAACAAATCTAATCCATTAAGGCTTGATCAAGATGCCAAAAGTCTAGAATTTCTGTACAGAACACTGTTTTCATCAATTTCACAAGATTTCACCATAACATTAAACCTTCCAACCCTGAATCAGGGTCGAATCATCCCTTAAATAGACTCCAAAAATAGTTGAGCTTCTTGGGTCGAGCCTTTTGATGACCTAATGGGTAAAGTTATAAAACCCACTGTGTTTTTCAACCTTTGCCAACTTTTGACAACTTAGCCAAAATGATGTTCTAAACCTATTTAACTCTTGTCAACTTCTTTCCAACAAATCAAAAACATCCCTAAGCACTCAACACAATGGTCACCATGACCTTATGAAAACAAAACAAAAATTTGAACTTCATTCAAAACTTCTATAAACCTAGTATTTTCCCAGGTGCTCCTGCACCATTCTCCCTCTCTCAGCCCAAACACTAAGTAATGGAGGGAGAGAGGAGGGATTCATCAATTCCCTACTTCTTAAACTCAGCTTCATCCACCCAAGTAGCCTCAGATTCATGCTTGTTCTTCCACTTGATGAGGTGTTCCATGTACACCTTGTGTCTTGTGGCTATCTTCACCCTTGACTCCAAGATCTTCTCTGCCTGAGGCTTGTCCTGAGTATGTATGGACATGTTTCTGATGTCCTTGAATATATCCTTACTGTCCTAATCCAAATCCTTGACTGTCCCCTTATACTTGATCAAATCAGCAACATTGAACACTGGTGAGATTCCTAGATCGGTAGGTAACTCCACCTTGTATGCATTTTGCCCATACTTGGCCAATATCTTGCAGGGACCCACTCTCTTCATCTACAACTTGGTTGACATTCCCTTATGCAACCTTGATTTGTTAAGGTGGACAATAACATAGTCCCCTACTTGAAATTTCACATCTTTCCTTGACATATCTGCCTTCTCCTTCACTTTTTGTGTAGCCTCAGTGACTGTCCTCTTAACCTGCTCCTGAATCTCCTTCATGGTCTGACTGAAGTCTTCTGCATGTCCACTTCTATGTTCCATGGCTCCAAGATCTTTGAGCTCACAAATTCCTCTTGGGTGCATCCCATACACAACCTCAAATGGACTCTTCCTTGTTGTCCTATTGGCACTGTCATTATAAGCATACTCAGCTTGTGAGATAACCATATCCCATGTATGTCCATACTCCTTGGTTAGACACCTTAAAATATTACCTAACACTCTGTTAACCACCTTTGTTTGACCATCGGTCTGAGGATGGTAAGTGATCCAAAAGACAGGTTGGTACCCAATTTGCTCCATAGAGTCTTCCAAAAATGACTCGTGAACTTCACATCTCTATCTGAAACAATGCTTAAAGGTAGCCCATGGATCCTGACAACTTCCTTGAAGAAAAGATGAGCTATATAGCTAGCATCATGAGTGGTTTTGTAGGGAATAAAATGAATCATCTTGCTAAATCTGTCTACCACTACATAAACACTGTCAAACCAAGTCTTGGTCTTAGGAAGGCCTACCACAAAATCCATGCTCACACACTCCCATGGTCTATTAGGAATGGGCAGGGGTTGATATAAGCCAGCATTGCTAGCTCCTCCCTTAGCTTTCATGCACACAACACATTGTTCCACATACCTTCTAACATCTCTTGCCAACTTAGGCTAGTAATAGAATCTTTGTACTAGCTTTAAGGTCTTATTGATACCAAAATGCCCACTAAGACTGCCATTATGCTTTTCATGAATCAAATTTTCTCTCATTGATCCTCTTGGAACACATAACTGATTTCCCTTAAACAACAACCCACTTTGCAAAGTATACTCTGAGTATTGACTATGGAAATGGTTCTCAAAGTTAGAACATACCTTATAGGCCTCTGAAAAGTCTTCATCTTCCCCATATAGATCCTTGAAACTCTCTATGCCAATGCTCTTGAGCTGTATCTCTTGCACTGTCAACAACCTTTTGCTTAATGCATCTGCCACCTTGTTCATCTGTCCTTTCTTGTGCTTGATGGTAAAAGTAAAGGCTTGGATGTATTCCATCCATTTCAAATGTCTATTACTCAACTTCTCTTGAGTGTTGATAAAGCTAAGTGCTTGATTGTCAGTAAAAACTACAAACTCCTTGGGTAGAAGGTAATGCCTCCATTTCCTAAGTGACTGAATCAAGGCATAAAGTTCCAAGTCATAGGTCAAGGATATTTCTTCTTTGCTTCATTTAGCTTCTCACTAAAGAAGGCTATAGGCCTGCCCTCTTGACTTAGCACTCGGGTATGTGCAGGATCATGGTGCGCCAAAAAGTGGCAATATTATGAGGGTATGTGGCTGACGACTTTTTTTTCACCCAAAATTAATGAAACGAAAAGGGTTTCTAGAGGAGATTCTCAGCTTTCCAAAAATATAAATTATGATTTAATTTGAATTTAATAAATTATTATTATTCATTTTCTATTAGAATTACGACTAAAGTCATGATCGATAGGCTGATTGAAAAACATCTATAACTTTCAAACGGTATCATATTTTTTGAATCCGAAACATGCGTCACATTCAATACTTCACGTACTATAGGATTAAAAAAAAAGAAAAAAATTAAATTTTTATGAATTTTGACCAACTTAGCAGGGTCGACATTGTGACGAAGTTTTATATTTTCTAAAATTTGTAATAAAAATTCATACTCACTATTTACTTGGAAAAAATTACAAAAAATATGCATCACATCCATACATGAGTCCTCTACTTATATATAAAATCTCTACAAAAAAAAAATATTATCATTTTATTATGGTTAGGGTGGTCTACGTATTAACCTACTTGCTTTTTTCCCCGAATTTAAGTACTAATGTACATTGAAATTTCAAATTTTCACCAAATAGATTTTATTTATTTTTAAATAAACCTAGTATTTTAGAAACTACATTCAATTTCTACAAATTCTATTCTTACATATTTTTGAAATAATATAGATAACTTATTCAAATATTTACGTCAAGTTGCCTAACACTGATTTTTCTGAATTTTTTGCCACTTAAGGGCTTGTTTTTTGCACGATGATCCTGCACATACCCACTCCTCCTACTGCCACTCCACTTGCATCACATTCAATAGTGAACAACTTGTCAAAGCTAGGTAATAAGAGAATTGGTTGAGTTACCACTTCCTGTTTCAGTTTCTCAAACCCTTTCTTAACTTCTTGTGTCCACACAAACTTAGTTTTCAAACCACCCTTGATTGTGTCTAGAACTAGTGCACATATGCCACTAAATTTCATTATGAATTTTCTATAGAATTGAGCCAATCCATGAAAACTCCTTACCTTTGTCACTGTGGTTGGTGTAGGCTAGTTTAGGATAGCTTCCACCTTGCTTGGATCCATCTTTAAAGAGCCTTTGGACACTACAAAACCCAAATAGACTAGCTCTTGCTTGAGGAAATCACACTTCTCTAGATTGATTGCCAACTTTTCCTCTTGCAACCTTCTAAAAACTTGCTCCACATGTTTCAAATGCTCTTCTTCTGTCTTGTTGTATATAAGGATGTCATCAAGATACACTACCACAAATATCCCTGTAAAGTCCTTGAGTACTTCATTCATGAGTCTCATGAATGTACTGGGGGCGTTAGAGAGGCCAAATGGCATCACTCTCCACTCATATAACCCATCATTTGTCTTAAAAGTTGTCTTCCACTCATCACCATCCTTAATTCTGATCTGATGGTATCCACTCTTGAGATCCAACTTGGTGAAGTATTGTGCTCCTCCAAGACAATCCATTAAGTCTTCAATCATAGGGATAGGGAATCTATATCTGATTGTGATTCTATTTATTGCTCTAGAATCAGTACATAACCTCCACTTACCTCCTTTCTTGGATGCTAAAACCACTGGTACTACACATGGGCTGATGCTCTTTTGAATCAACCCTTGATCCAACAATTCTTGTACTTGCCTAGCTACCTCTAGGTTTTGCTCTAGTGTAAGCTTGTATGCTGCTTTGTTAGGAAATGAGGCTCCAGGTATGAAGTCAATTTGATGACTTATGGCTCTCTTTGGTGGTAAAGTTGTAGGTTTGCCATCACTAACTATGCTCTTGTACTTATCAAGTAACTTTTGGACTGCTTTTAGTAAGACTGTCTTTTCAGCCTTGTCTTCTTCTTTAGGTTGTAACACAACCACATATCCTTCATTCCCTTGGTGTAGGTTCCTAAGGAACTCCTTACCACTGCTCAACATGATGTTTGGTGTCTTTGACTGTCCTTCCTCTTCTTTTGTCAGCGACTGCAGCTTGAAGGTCCTTCCATCCTTTTTGAATGAAATGGTATTCTCCTTCCCATCATAAATAGCACTTTTGTCATATTGCCATGGTCTGCCCAGTGGTAGATGGCATGCATCCATGGGTAATAATCAAAAACTAACTTGTCCTTGTATCCTCCAATGGAAAACTCCACCCTTACTTGCTCATTCACTAAAACACTATGCCCTTTGTTCAACCATGTGACCTTGTAGGGGTTAGTGTGGGGTACCTTCTCCAATTTCAGTTTTGCTACTGCCTCCTCTGAGATTATATTGTCTGTTGAACCTGAATCTACTATGAACTTGCATACTTTTCCAAGTATCTTTCACCTTACTCTAAAAAGAGCTCTTCTTTGTTTAGGTTCCTCCTTGACTGGTTGTCTGATCAGAACTCTGTTAAACATCAGATTCTCTCCTACGTCAGATTCTATATGACTGATCTCAGATGCCTTAGGACTCATGGTGTCCTCTTGTGCATAAGCCACTCTCTTCTCATTGCTGGATGAGGATGCTTTCTCCGAGCACCTATAGGCTGGATGACCTATTTGGTTACAATGATAATACTTCATGTTTGCAAAATAAGAATTGCTCCTGCCTGCTCCTCTTCCTCTATTTGAACCTCCTTGAGGTCCTCTTCCTTTGTTAAATCCACCTCTAGAAGATTTTTCTCCTCCATGCTCAGTGAGTTTAGATTCTCCTTGGTTTCTTTGGTCATTGTCCTCTTTGATCTCTTTGATCTCTGCCTTTGCCTCTGCCCTTAGAAGCTTGATCTTGCTTTCTTTTGTTTCTTTCCTCAATTTTGATAGCTAATTGGTAACACTAATGGACTGTCTTAGGACTTAAAAGAGCCATCTCCTCTTGAATGTTCCATTTCAAGCCATTAAGGTACCTAGCCACCTTGAGACTCTCATCCTCTATCACATTAGACCTCATGCAAAGTTTTTGAAACTCCTTAGTGTAAGTGTTTACATCTTGGTCTTTCTGCCTTAGACTTTGCCTCTTCTTGTGTAATTGAATCTCATAGTCATCTGGCATGTAGGCTTCTTTCACCTTAGCAACCATTCCTTTCCAATTTTATATGGGGTGTTTGCCCTCTTTTTCCCTCTCTGTCTGAATGAACTTCCACCATGTCAAAGTAGATCCTCTCAATCTTGACTTAGTCACCTTTACTTTATGTGCTTCAGTGCCTCCATCACATTCAAAATGGTTTTCCATACCTTCTATCCAATCCATAATTAGATCAGCCTCCATCTTTCCACTAAAAAGTGGTATGCCTTCAAGTGCTTTCCCACTCAAAGCCTTCAATGCCTTCAAGAAAGGCTCCTCCTTCAAAATAGGGTCAGGTTCATGGGTCTTATCTTCCTCTGCAACCTCTTCTTCCTTAGGGATCCTTCCTTCAAATTGTGCACTCCTCACCACTTGTTCAAGTTGGGCTATTCTTTCCCTCAATTGTTTATTGTCTTCCTCCTGCTCTTCAACCATCTTGGCTAGTTCTGCATTTGTCACCATAATGGAAGAATCACTAGACTCAACCTCAAACATACAAGATTCTTTCCCAAATCTCTAACTGGCTCTGATACCAATCTGATAGAATAGGGGTTGGATGAGACTCTCGCAGTCCCATGCTCAGGTCCTTGTTCTCAATAACTCCTAGGTGACTCCTTCACCATAACCTTTAGGTCCTATCATAGGTATAGGAACCCTAGTAACACTGGCCAACCCCTCTATCAATATTCCTCTATACTACCAAGCCATTCTTGGTGCCTTGCCACTTCCCCTCCTTGACCCTTACTCTTCCTAAAGGCCACTTTCTCTCAACATTTAATTTGATTCTTCCAGGGGTGTGTAGATGTTATAATAGCTTCAAGTTAACCTATTAAGAGCTCTTATGCAACCACAAGACTCCAATTCCCCATCGCTTCCACCAAACCCTTTCCTAGGGTTAGAACAGGCTACAAGCCTGGAGCCCCAATTAGGCCTCCTAACTGAGAAAAATGCAATTTTATCCTAAACCCTCCAAAGACCAGGGTTCTTCATTTGGGGTTTTTATTTCCCTTCCCCATACCTTAAAGATTCTTGGAGTTTTGAGCGAGTACATGCCGTACACTGCCCATTCACAAAATAGGCCAAAAAGCTAGGGTTTGTAAGCTTTTCCTTACTGTTTTCAGACTATCAAAGGTTTCTCCCACCAAATGATTTGATAGAGCCTCCTCCTGACTACCAGGCCTTGCCAAGACCCTCAACAAAATTCACCCAAAGGAATTTCTCCAAAATATTAATTCCCCTGCAAGATATGAGTCTTTTCCTCCCAGTCTTCCCTAGCTAGGCTCTGTCTGGCTCGCCTAGGGCAAGACACTTCCAACAACTCCTGCACTCACACAAAGCCTACCAAATGTCATATGTACAATCATGGTTTCTAGGCACTGTTTCCAAAGGGTCGTACGGTTTATACGGTGGAAAAGTGCTCTAGCACCCCATTTTCAAAAAAATAGTCTGGTTCAGACCAGCAACTGGGCAACAATAAACTATTTACAAAAAGATACCTAAAATTGTACAAGAAGCTATCTAATTGAATGCAAAATGATTAAATTCCAACTTCACTTAATCGTACAATAAAACATAAACAAATCTAATCCATTAAGGCTTGATCAAGATGCTAAAAGTCTAGAATTTCTGTACAGAATGTTGTTTTCATCAATTTCACAAGATTTCACCAAAACATTAAACCTTCCAACCCTGCTCCAGGGTCGAATCATCCCTTAAATAGACTCCAAAAACAATTGAGCTTCTTGGGTCGAGCCTTTTGATGACCTAATGGGTAAAGTTATAAAACCCATTGTCTTTTTCAACCTTTGCCAACTTTTGACAACTTAGCCAAAATGATGTTCTAAACCTATTTAACTCTTGTCAACTTCTTTCCAACAAATCAAAAACATCCCTAAGCACTCAACACAATGGTCAACATGACCTTATGAAAACAAAACAAAAATTTGAACTTCATTCAAAACTTCTATAAACCTAGTATTTTCCTAGGTGCTCCTGCACCACATTTGAATTTTCATTCTACAAATATGAAAATTAAATCCAAAATACTTGTCCAATTGCATCTCCATTAAAAAAAATACAAACTAACATAACCTTATCACTTCACACAAAAATATAAATCGCATGCAATCACTATTGCACCCACATCAAATTCATTGCAAAAAATCCAAAAGAAATAGCCAAAAATGAAAAGGTAAAATGTATATTCTCAAACTAGAACCATTGAGAAAACAAAAAAAGAATTAAAGTACCTTGACATTTTGGATTGTCTTCATCAATATCTACATATGTTAACTCCTATATCTTTCCTAGTAGCATTTGGATATTATTATCTAACTCTTTAGAAACAACATACAATATGCATGTTCATTCTCTCATACAAGCTAATGTTCCAGGGATGGTTCTGCTCACATATGCTTTAGTAAAACTACCTTATAAATATCTACACTCCACACAATGATAAACATAATATGACAACATTCAAGACAATATAGAAGCTACTCAAATGGAGCAAACGAAATGCTTCCATCATTTTTTAGAAATATGCATCACCTATAGTTGTTGCTAGGTTCCTCTTTTTTGGCATAGATTCTAGGATAGAAATGGATATTCTACAACTATCCCATGCCATATGTCTCTTGTATGATGCAAAAAAAGTATTTTAGCAAATCCAAATCCTTCAACACTATCAGAAGTAGAGTGTACCATATCACAAGTTAATGCATAGATGAAATTTCTCTAGCAAGCCAAAACACAATGTGAAAACAAATTTATATGAATGAAGGAAATATATAAGAATATTTTCTTGCTAACTAATTTGGTGTTTTCATGAAATGGTTTTGAAAGGAGGGATGATGTTTGCAAGCTAAACAAAAAGAGATAGGGAAGAGTCTCAAATCTCAATAGTATATACCACAAAGAATTGAAAAAATAATGTAGATTAAAGGGACAATCAAATATATTGGGAATAGGTATAAACAGACACATCTCATGTAGTACATATACATAGATATTAAATAATAAAAAGAAGGTAATAGACTTTAAAAGAAGATAGAATAAATAAAAAGTACTAAATATTGTGCTATCTCAAACTCTTTATGAATAGATTATATGAGCATATTATGTGCATTATTTGATGAATTATTATCTATAAATCATGTTTGTAGTCTAGTATGAATGTCACACTCTACTTCAATCTTTGATTATTCTACTATTGCAGATATTGGGGTGTGGATACAACTCCTAGAGAAACCATTAGGCATAGAACTTTGGTTTATGCTCCCACTTTTCTTACTAACAAGAAAAAAGAGATCGAATCCTTAAGATCCTCTCGGATAAGCCTCTAGATGTTTGAAGTCAAATATTATCTCAAAAATTGCTTGGGAGAATGGCATTTCAATGGGAAGATAGCAATTTTTCAAACCTTACTATTCTAGAAGATTAGAAGTCTAGGGTATAATATCTAATAAAGTCAAGGAAAATATTGTATTCTCAAGAACTAGATGAGTTAAAATGGTAATTGGTAGTAAAATGGAGAAGAGCAATGGAGGTTATTCAACCATGGCATGAAGACTTGGGTAACATCGTTCTATTATTTTGTGTTTTCATAATTGGATTGTACTTCATTGTTGCTTAGGACTTTATGGTTTGATTTTTATTTATTAATGTCTTCTAACCTTGAATTTTCCTAAGCTACATGTTAAATCTATGCATGATCTTTAGATTTAAGGAGATGTATATTTGATCATGATACCATAAGAAGTTGTGAGCACATAGAGGGATTTTTTGCATGAGATGGTTGTATTTCAAAAAATTGTCATAAGTGTATCTGATGTCATGGGTAGTTTGAGGTTAATTTCAATAGGAATTTTGGTAGTGATGTGTTATTGTGCCAATGCAAAGTCTAGATTTATAGTGGACTCTTGGCATGATATGGTTTCTTTTGAGTAAATCTATTAATTGGAGACATATGATCTTTTAATGCGAAAAAAAAAAAAAAGAACAAAAAATTCTATGCTATGCAAAAGTTCTTCAAAAAACACACATAATCTTCTTGTTGATTGTTATTTTAGCAACCATTGCTAGAAATGGATACATAAAAAACTAAAATGACAAGGAGTCTTTTGTAACTCAATAGACCAACTTTTCTTGAGTTGTCCTAAAATTCATGAGCATTCCGCTTATGAAAGTATTTGTAAAATAACCATATCTGTTATAATTTATATGCTAAAAAAAATTGAAATTTCAATTTTTTAATTTTTTTTAAACTCGTCTCTAATTTTTTTCCCAGTGTTGTTAGACAAAGAAATCCCTAAAGTAGTAAACTATTATATTCACAAAAACACCATCAAGCTTGAGGTTTTCTCAAAAATTGGAAGCTCCTAATCAGTCTTTCATTAATCTTAGCTTCAACAAGGTGTAAAAGGAGTATCCAATGCCTTCAAACAGTCATATTATCTTTACAAATAATAATGGTTTGATTCTTTTAGAAATCTCTATAAATCTATAAGATGACACCAACAATGAAATGGAGGCCCAAGTAATGCCTAAAAGATAAGGATTCCAAATAATCAAAATAGATGAAGATTCTATAATACTCATCAATTCCTCTAAACAAAAAAATTCCAAAACATAGAAATTGAACAATATTTTTTTGTTAATTTGACTACTATTGATTCCTTTGAATAATATAGATGCAATCACAGTTCTCTAATACACTAGTAGGCGCCTTGCCCAATTTGACAATTGGCTAGACAAAGAATACATGAGAGCTTAACCAAACATTAGTAGATTGTATTTAAACATTAGGAGGGAGTCTCTGTTGTTTTATATGGAGAATACATCAAGAGGAGACTGAGCATGCAGTCCAGTAAGAATCACTTGAAGCATTCGGAGAAGGTCGGTAACAGTACACGAAGCCACCTGCAGCGGGGAATATTTGGCTTCCAGTTGAGGCTGCGACCCTTGCTAACAGCCAAACAGCCTCCTATGCGTTACAAAAGCGTAGAATAGAGCAATTTTTGGTGGTGGTCAGCGGAAGGCGCCATCAGAGGATAACTTACCACAGCACGATTGAAATGAGAGAAGCAGAAAAATATGACTATGAATATCTTTTCGAAAGTGGCCTATGCAGGTCTCGAACCTGCGACCTTCGCGTTATTAGCACGACGCTCTAACCAGCTGAGCTAATAGGCCACTGTGCAATTCGAGAGAATCCACAGAAACAGCTTACCGTAATATATACGTTTATGTACTCTGTACACTTTAATTATATGTTAAAACTATTGAAATTATATTCAAATATCAATTGCCAACAGTTGACCTTGGATATATATATATATATATATATTGCATTTCCTATCAGTTGTCAATAGTTGAGTTGGAATCAGCGTGAGGGTTTGATCAAGGTATTAGAGGAATTAAGTACACTTACACATCTTAGTACATCAAGTTCTTAAAGATATTATTAAACATTTTTTTTTTGGTGAAATAGTTTTCACAAATGATTTAACTAGTCTAGAAATTGCAACACAACTCCAAATTTCCACTTGATGTTTATTCTACATTGACACTTATATGTCTTATGATCATGGTATTATTGCATGTACCTATGATCATTGTGTAAACCTTATATTGCTATATCATCTTATTCCATTAGGGAGAACCATGCTATCCTAGTGATATATATGCACCTTCTTTTTTACATCAAGCTTCTCAAGCCACCCTTTTAGATTGGGGGCATCTTGTGCTCCCCATTTTGAATTGTGTTATCATTTCTTATCCTTGTATATAATAAGCAATATACCTCTCTCATAGCATTTTATTCTCACATGTTTGATTATATTCTTCGAGATATTTTACAACACTAGATACATCACAACTTCCCATATCCTATTATATGTGCTTGCATTTTGTATCATGTAGTAAGAGTGACATTAGTGACACCAAGCTTTTCCCATACAACACATATAATCTACCTCTAGGGTGGTTTTGACCTCTATGATTTTCCCATATTGGGGGCAACAAGATACGTTGATGATTTACATGATCATGATTAGATTTTTACTTATTTTTGTATTATGTCATTCTATTCCTGAACTTACTTTGTAAATTATTCATGTACTTACTTATACTTTTCATGTACTATTTTTGCTTTACCTTAATTCCTTTCACATGTTTTATGCCAACAATTGCAGGGAAGGTATATATCATCACTAACATTCCTATGTTTAGATTTAAGGTAGTGACTTATGCTACACATAGACTTATCATTATGTCTTGATAGATCTTGATTACATGATATGGCAATTATCCTACAAGTAATATTTTTTGTGTACAAGTAAAATTTTCCAACCCTACTCCTACTTATTCATTATCCTAGATAGTTAAATAAAGCTTGTAATTTGTGCATATTCTACTTATGAGATAAAATATGCTTATTGCAAGTTTTTCTCTATTTTACAAGTTCTTATGAACTATGCATGCTAAGGAGAAGATAAAAACATAAATATATCTAGTTTGATTCTTATTTTTTATGGACTCCAGCTTCTTTTTTATGTCTAAATGTTTACTATAAGGATAAGTGCATGGAAATAGGGAACAAAGTGGGGGCCATGGTGGCCACTTTTTTCTTTCTAAAATAAAATAAACTTAAACTTGGATAATATGATTTGAGATGTTTATACTCAAAATTTGAAGATATGATTAGAATAAAAATAGTATTAGTTTGATTCTAATTTCTAAACTACTAAGGAATTTAATAAATAGTTAATATTAAAAGGATAAAACATCGAGTGTACCAAAAGTGTTCCTATTTTTATCACCACAATAAAAAAAATGTATGGAGTGTACCTCCATTCCTTACATTAAAGTAATTTTAAAAGAACGTGGTGGAAAGATAGGTAAGCTAGTACTATGAGTTGTATACTTCAATATAATTTTTATTACTTGTTTTCATGACTTTTTGAAATAGATGCATCCCAAACTACATCATTGAGTGAAAAAAAATATGTAACTTCAAACAAAAGAATTGAAAATGTACAATTTTTTTGTTGAATTTATATAGAATGAAGTGTGAAACAATCTTGTATAATTTTTTCCAAATTTTGATAAAAGGATAAAAATAAATAAATAAATACATATGTACTTACAAATATGAAGGCACTGGTAGAGTCAAACAAAAATAAACATCTTATTTTATTTAAATAGAGTTCAAAAAATATGGTTCAAAAGCTAGGGAGATTGACATTTTGCTAATGGTTTTGTTAAATTTTATTGTAAAATATATACAATCAATTAGAATGAAGTTTAAAATTCAATTTAATATGAAGCAAATATTTTTTAGTAGCTAAAACGAGCGTCAAAACCTCAATCTTGGATATCCAAGCCTCATAGGTGGAAGTTGAAAAGTTCAAATATAATACAATTGTATTTTATTGAGACAACATCATAGAAATTATTTACAATTCTAGATATATTCTTGATAATATTGAACTGTTGTTTGGGAAGGAATAGCATGGGCATAACATTCTCAAAAATCTACTATTTTTTATTAAAATTGATTTTTCTAATGTTTATGACCATCAATAATGAAATTTTATAGCATTCATGTTTAATAACTTGGATTTTAACCTCATGTTGTCTAGTCTATGAATATTTTTTTTGATAATGCTTGAACTTGTAATACTATAAATGGTTATAAATCCAAACCATTTGTTCTTTTTTATTCCATCTATTGATGTTTCCCTCTTACCCCAGGTCTTTTTGTGCTTGCAATAGAAGGATTTAGTTATTTATTAACCAATGGGATTCTCAAACCTTTGTTAAGGGGATTTCTCTTCCTAATTCTCCCAAAAAGTTGTTCAGTGGTCATTTTTTTATGATTCCTTCCTTTCCCTCATTAACCATGAAAGAAATGTCACAAATCTCTTCATTATATTGACACTTTCTACCAAAACTCTAGTTCAAGTATCCAATGAAAAAATACCCAATGCTATAGGTTTTCTTTTCTTCCTAAGACAAAATAGTTAAATAATTTTAGATTATCTTTAAGATTTTCTTGTCGTCCTAACTTTCCATGATTGAGAATAAACTCAACTATTGAATTAGAAAGCCTCTTTCTTTAGCTAGTAAAATTCAAATTTGATATTTTTTTACCACAAATGTTTATTATTCCTCTTGTTGGGTACCTTTGAAAGCCTCTTATTTGAAGGTTAAAAAGACTCTTACACATTTTTTAGGCACTAAGTCATAGCCATCAAGGATTTCAACATGTTCCTTAATAATATTGTTGTCTTCCCCACAATTTTGGTGGCTTAGGACTACTTGTAATATTTTAGAAAGCTATTTTCTTATGTAGTAACTGGATTCTTAGGGATTGAATAAAATAAAGCATAAAAAATTTATCAGTAGGAATCAAATCAACTCAAGTGTGCCTTCTAAGTAGCCAAGAATATTTGTACTCTTCTCACAAATGAGGGAATCAATTCCTATTCAAGGATATTTTGTCATTTAGATAATTTGGAAAACTTGGGAGGCTATTAAGCCTTGGTTTCTCTAGGTAGGAAATTATTTATATGTAATGAGTTTTCAATCAAACAAAATTCCATTTGTTTGTCTCTTATTTTATTTTGTCAATACCATCCTTTGGTTAAAGTGCCATAAATCCAAGACTTGAATCTTCAAGCAAGGTATTAGAGTGCTACAAAATCTCATTATTAGAGCTACCAATAATTTTATTTCTTGGCTAAAAACTAATATTAAATTCAAGCTAACTAATCAATACCAAGAGATTTTTTAGACTATTATTGATGCTATTCCTCCTAGATGACTCACAATGTTGGGTTAAGATTATTTAGGCCTTAGTAGAATTATTAGAAATGGTATTATAACAAATAATAATATCATCATAAGCATCATAAAGGATATTCATGGATTTATCCTCATCTTCCTATGATTTATTAAGCAAGCAATATTTGAAAACTTTAGTCCTCTCTTGTTATTTGGCATGACTGATTATAATATATCTAGTTTTCTATTATTTGTCCTAAATAGGAATATTTCCTCTATTACATTCTTTGGCAAGGCCTTATGATTGGTTCTTATTTAAATTATCTAGGATTTCTTAATTCCCATTGTCCATTGTGTGGATAATCTAAGACTCTCAAGAATCTCTTCTCATTTTACACTAGAGTCTATAAATATTAGAATTGGATTCATGATTACTTCAAACCTTTTAGGCATGATCCTTTTTCATGGCATATGGTTTTATTAGGGAATTGTTTCAATGTCTCCCTTTCAATTATACCAAGATTTGGCATACTTTTAGGGTGGAAATTATCTTTATCATTTATAAAGATAC
The DNA here is from genome assembly GCA_007258455.2 of Sequoia sempervirens. Lineage (NCBI taxonomy): Eukaryota > Viridiplantae > Streptophyta > Pinopsida > Cupressales > Cupressaceae > Sequoia > Sequoia sempervirens. The sequence goes on along the minus strand of VDFB02149280.1, from coordinate 92,555 downwards.
AAATGCAAATATTATTTATGATGCTTGAATAATTTTTATTTTTCTTTATATACTAAAGCAATGATTTGAAATATTTTCCATGTGTAGATTTAGGTGCAAGATCTAGTAATGTTACACTTGAATTAATACATTTATATGAGTTTTCAAATCACTAAGGTAATTATCTATGCACTCTTGCTAGATTCTCTCATCCCCCCTATTCTCCTCTTCAAGGGTGTTTGGTTTGAAACTTATAGGTTTAGAATCTTAGAAATGTTGTTACACCTTCAGGACATTGTATATCTTTTGGAAGGTAAAATAGGGGTTCATAAATAGACTTAGGATGGTAAAATATCTACACTAAAAGTGGGTAATCTCTTGTACAATTTTATATCAATTTAAACTTAAGCATGCACTTTTAGAGTTATCCTTATTAGTGTTTTGCATCAATATTGACCCCTATTTCTACCACTAGGTCAAAATTAACTAGCTACAACAAGCCTCTAATATTTTTGATAGAATATATTGTACATGTATCTAAATATGATAGTAGGACTATAACTGCTTAAGATAGTTTAATTTGATATAATTTACTAAATATTGACAAGATACAGGAATGCTTGAAATCATTCTGAAAATAGTTTAACGATTTAGGTTTGCTTGAGATTTATCCTTGTTTTTATTACTAAACCATATATAGCTTGTGTTTATCATATTCTACTTCCTATTGCTTTTAAGTTCTAAGGAATATATTTCATTCAATTATGAGTACTCATGATCAACACTTACAAATTTAAAGTCACAACTATTAGTGGTATATTATTAAGAATATTGGACGTTAATCAACAAATGCTATTGCAACTATTGGAAATCATTGGGTCCTTTCACCTAAATATACTTGAATTCTAACATTGTTTTCAAATTTGTTCTACAAGAAAATTATTGTTATTCGTATTGATTTTGACATGCAATTGTGCACTCCTTTGTTCTACATACCGATGACTTAAAAAATCCTCACATGCATGAGAAACTAGGTTTGATTGACTAAACGGTTATAAAAAATGTTAGACAAAATATAATCCTACAAAATTGAATAAGAGACCTGGACCCACAAATGACTAGAAAGTCAAACATTAGAATGTGCTCTTTAAACCTTCCCTAACAATAGGATTAACAGAGTCATATAGTAGGGGAGAGGATCCGGTAGCTGAGCATCCTAACTTCGTGCTTCTCAAAACTTATATGTGAAAATTTTAAATCACTCCCAATTTTTTACAGCAACTTACTTGACAAATCCTCTACTTATAACTAAGGTTTTAGGGACACGTCATCAAATATGATGCTACATCATCATGCTTTTAATCAATGTGTCCAAAAAGGCCCAAAAACAAAGTGAGACCAATACTTGTGCACTAAATCATGTTTTATTGGTACGCTAATGTGGCATCATATGATTTGTTGCTTTTTAGATCTCAGGAATACATTTCATTCAATTATGGGTAGTCATCATCAACACTAACAACTTTAAAGTTACAACTATTGATCTAATATTGTTAAAAATATTGGAAATTAAACCAACAAATACTATGACAACTATTGGAACATGCTCTAATACTGGATCCTCTCCCCTAAATGCCATGAAATAGGACAAGCAAGAAGTTGCACAAGAGTTTTTACAAACACATGCAGCAAAAGGAACTTTCTATGTGGACCATATGTGTTGACACCAAAGACTTTGTAGTGCTACCAGTGAAAGCAAAGGGAACAAAGCATTACAAGATGGATATTGTAAGTAGCAGTAACATGTAGTATAGGGGTGTTGCAAGTTGACAGCAAAATAATGTGACAAGTAGACATGACAGATGATGGCATCAAGAAACTTCCTATGTGAAGAATTTATTAGGAAAAGAGGACAATGAGGAGTACCATGTAATGACAGAAAATACATTAAATAATGAGTGCTTAACCTATAAGACACCGATGGGTATAATTATGCAGGAGAGATTAGCTATGAGAACGAGGAACTAATGAACATGTTATTCAGATTCATAAAGCAAGAGGAGTTTAGTCCAGGAAATGACTTTACAACAAGGACCAAGAGTTTGGTTTAGAATAATAAATGGAGATACGGGGGAACATTGTATGAATAAGGAAACGACGGGTAGCGTCGAGGAATAGAAAAATGTGTTTTTAGAAATCCAGACTGAGGCAGAGATCATGCTGAGAATGTCATTATAGCTGAGAATGTCATTATAGCAGGAAAAGGTGAGTTGTTAATTGATGCCGAGGAAAGGACGAACATAGATTTACAAGACCGCGTGGAGGAATTTGTAAGGCTACAATGAAACAAAGAAGAATTTAGGAGAGAAGAATTTAGGAGTGAAGAACATGGCATTTATGAGACAGTTATATCTTGAGGTAGCGTGTTATGCGCAAGGTTGATGAAAAAGAGTTTATTTGTTAAGTGTACAAACATTTGTGATGATTTGTTTATCCGGTGCATGCCATTTAGGAGAGTTGATTTTGTGAGGAGGAAAATGAGGTTCATGCTAGCGGAGGATAACAAGTATGCTGAGTATATGAAAGAGATCTGGTAGAAAATTAGGCAGGAGGGCAAAGATGAGTGGCTCATGTAGAAAGCATATGGGCGAATGAAAGAAGACGACATTTGGCTCTAAGTTTACTTGTAGCAACACAATCTATGAGCTGCAACACTCTCACTTCTACAATGAATAGAGGCTCAAAAATTTTGTTACACGGGAGTTCACGAAGGATTGACATGATGGAGAGGATCCCTATCTAGCATATTTCAATAGTTGTTATAGTATTTGTTGATTTAATGCTTAATATTTTTAACAATATTAGACAATAGTTGTGACTTCAAAGTTGTTAGTGTTGATGATGAGTACTCATAATTGAATGAAATGTATTCCTTAGATCTAAAAATACAACAAATCATGTGATGTCACATGGGTGCACCAATAAAACATGATTTAGCGTACAAGTATCTCACTTTTTTTTTGACCTTTTTAGACACCTTGACAAAAAGAATGTTGATGTGACATCATATTTAATGATGTGACCCTAAAACCTTAGTTATAAGGAGGGGACTTGTCAAATAAGCTGCTGAAAAAAATTGAAATGATTTGAAATTTCATGTAAGATTTTGAGAAGTGCTCTCCCCTCAAATAGCAAGAGCGGCCAGCATTAAATGCAGTCATTTTGGTGCTGAAGGGTGATTGGATTTGTAAACATGGAATTTGGGAGTACAAAGGAGAGGTGGCCATTCGAAGTTGTGGGAGCTTCCTCTTCAAGCTGCAAGACAGGCAATAGGAACTTGTGAGGTAATGGATTACGAGTAGCAGACCACGTGAGGCAAGTATAAGGAAGCTGCTAGCACTTCAGTCAAAAGGTAATTATTGTGAGAATAGTCTAGAATATGATGCATAAAGAGGAGAGACTGAGAGTTGGCAACCACGTAGGAAGGAGATTCAAAATATGTGTATATGTATGCATGTACGCATTTGTGGCTTACAACAAGAGTACCGAGCATGCAGGCCAATCAGAAGCTACCTGCAGCGAAGAATATTTGGCTTCCAATTGAGGCTTCGACCCTTACTAACAGCCATGCAGCCTCCTATCCGCAACGAAAAGGTGGAATAGAGCAATTTGGGTGGCCCTGAACGATGGCGCCATCAATATTGTTCTCAGGACAGGAGAACCTACTGCAGCACGACTGAAATGCGAGAAGCAATAAAATATGATTATCAAAGTCCTTTTTATAGTGGCCTATGCAGGTCTCGAACCTGCGACCTTCGCGTTATTAGCACGACGCTCTAACCAACTGAGCTAATAGGCCACGAGAATTCATTACCTTGACCAAGAATATGAGTTTTAGTACGATTATAAAAAATAATGACAATTGCTCGTCAGCTGCAAATTCCAATTCGCTGTTCCAGAAAGAACTGCAGTTGCTGTGCAAAATTAAAACAGGAAAACAGTAAATAGCTTTTACATCGCTGTGGGCCTCGATCGAACCCACAAGCTCACACCGCAAAATGGACGTTTATATACAGTGATAACTTACTGTATAAATTAATTATATGTTAAAACTATTGTAATTGCATTTAAATATCAGTATTATATAATATGCATAATTCTTTTTAAAATATAAAAATATATAATGATTTTTCTATTTGTATATTCATTTGCTAGAATTATATGTAATTTTAATATTAGATTTAAGGTTAGGATTAAAATTTAAATTAGAGTTGGAATTAAGGTCAAGGTTAGGGTTAGAATTAGGATCAGAATTAGGGTTTGATCAAGATGTAAGAAAAATTAAGTAGATTCAAGGTTAGGATTAAAATTGGATTAGAATTGAAATTAAAGTTAAGATTAAGATTAGAATTAGAAATCACAATATAAGAAAAATTAAATACACTTAAACATCATAACACACCAAATTCTTAAAGACATTCTTCAACATCACAATAGATGCAATTCCAGAGATGCTACAAGTTAGAGTAGTAGAATACAATAGAGAAATGCTAACAATGGGAACGGGTGAGAATCACTTGAAGCATTCAAAGGTCTGTAATAGTGCAAGAAGATACCTGCCGCGAGGAATATTTGGCTTCCACCCCAAGCTGCGACTCTAGTATTGAGATTCAAAATAATGTTGTAAATCACTATAATTAGTTAACGTTAAGGTTAAATTCCAACAAAAAAATTATTCCAAAAACATTTCCATATTCCAACACCAATTACATATAGTAAAAATCTAGTTTTCTCTTTACAATTCAACTATAAGGAAAATTTGATATCATACACCACATTTTCAAACCATGTAGTAGGTGTTAGGCACCAAAATATTTTATTTCATAACTTTTATAAGGGTTATGGCTCCTACTTGAAAACTGTAGCTTTGTCATAATAGTTGAGAAAATATAAGGTAACTAGTGACTACTAAAGGGAATCTAATGGTGCATTCAAGGTAAGTCATATAATTATCCTTCTTCGAACCTTCATTCTAAATTATCTTCTTGTCATACTTTAAATTTAAATTCTTGGCACCAAATTTATTTTTAAAAATAATAGAGGGTTGCTATGCTTCAATGAGTGTTTGTAAAGGTTGTAGATAGTCCAAAAACAACTTCCAAGCCATTTTGAAGACTATTTAATGGTTTCATGAGAGTTTTATGGGTTTAATATCATGGTGAAAACTTAGAGACTTTGCTAATGTATGAGTGATAGTAACATAGCATAAAAAATCTCCATAAACACTCAAATCAAGAATTCTAAAAATATTACAACCTATAAACTATACACAAAATAAAATGCAAATAAGATGTGGATCGTAACACCCAAATCACATCTTGATATTACAAAAATAATACCTCATATTGGACAAGTTCTAACTAGCTAAAGTATTTAAATATTACAATCTAATCAACTCATGAAGCACCATGGAGAACTAGAACACTTAAAACTAGGAGAACAATCAATAAACTCAAAAAAATAAACAAAGGGTTCATCATTTTTTTGGGAAAAATGGGGTGTGTATGCAAGGCATACCATGTTTCTATCTAGCTATGTAGAATATTAGTAAGGAAAAATAATAACATAATATTGCATTATCAGGATGAATGTTATCTTTCCAAGTAGGTGTAGATATGCATTTTTTGTAGAATATAACGAGCTTCAAAAGTGAATAGAATCACATGATTGTTCCATTAAATTTCATAAGGAAAATAATAGTTAGATTTAGTCCATCAAAAATAAGAATTTGATTAATTCTATCAAATTACTTTCAACACTTCAAATATGTTAGATCAAGCACTTGAATGAATCATGAACTAGGATAGTGACCATAGAAATATGGTTTATGAATAAGACTTGTAAGGGAAAGCATGAAAAATATATTAAATGTGCCTTAATATAATAACAAGTACAATATTATATTAGATGCATTCCCTATATTCAATAACTTTCATGGTGGGTGTTCAAGGCCACTCCTAAGGTACCAATAAAGTGTAGGCCTACATATGTCAAAATTTATTGATAGCTAACTATGTTTAAATCCCATGGATAAACCATCAATGGAGGTATTATCAAAACTCTTTGAGGTAAATTCTAATAGCCTACATTGAAAGCACTATCTTATGGATCTTTGTAAGATTCGATGATCTAAATTCTCAATAATTTAACTATATAGGTCTTAGAGTCCCTTCATAACAATATCTCTATCAAAATTATCCTTCGAGACTAGCTTTATTTGTAATATTGAACCCTATTTTACTTTCCAAGTTTTTATACTCCTAACCATCAATACCCCAAGAAAATTCTTGATCATGGACCTATCTTAGAGTAAATATCTAATGGACACATATCCCCAAGAGGAAAGAAAGCTTGGCAAGAGTCCTAAGTCAAGACATAACCCTATTCATTACTCTATCAAGTGAAATCTAAGTCATTGATTCAACAAAGTTATTTATGTAGTGATGTATATCCACTAAGTGGAAATCTAAATGTTTCCATTGTAAAAAAAATTAATTTAAATTAGGTTAAATTAAAATTACAAGGAGCCTCAAATCGAATAAGATTTTTAACAATAAAGAAGTGTAAAATCAAAACTTGAGATCTTGAGTAAAATCAAATTTAAAATATCCACACCTATAAGGAATTTTAAATATAATCATATGTCAGGATTGAAATTGAGTGTTCTAATAAGTTAAAAAAATTAAGGATAATTATGTCCATGGTATGCTATTATACATAATGTCGTAATACTTTTAGAATTAAGAGAATGATCATGTCAAAATTTATGAAGTTCCTACATTTTTGGCAAGTATTAGTGGATTTTCTAACTATCGATGCCCCAATTGAATCTATATCCACTAATTTGATCAACTTAATCTTCACACATGTTCATAGATAAATGATAGTTGGAAGATAACTACTAGTAAGTTCAAACTTGAGTGCACAACTTAGTCAAATTTAGTGGATGTCTTAGGTCCATGGAACTCTAGAGATAAATCCTTTAAGTTCCAAAACCAAGCTCCCAAATACATTAGGATTGATAATATGTTTGTACCTAAGATGTTGAGGGTCAAGAAACCTAACAATTGGGAGCATGTCATGTGTTTTTAATGTTTTATATGACCTTTGCATCCATTGAGCCCACAAATCTAAGGCCATTAAATTTTTATACCTAGACACCTAATTAAACTAGGTTGTATAAAATTCTTTCACATCCATAAGCATAATTGAAGTATATTAATATGATCAGGATTCATGAATGTGAGAATGTACCAATTGGATTCGGCCACATGTTCCCATACTAATTCTATTAAAATTTAATGGTTCAACCCAAATTAAATTTTATCATAAAATCCATCTCTCAAATGTCACCCTGTGTTAAGATAAAATAAGGACTTTTAAAGACCTAGATAGGAATGCCTAAGCTCAATATTATTATCAAACCTAAGAATCCAAGTATGTCGATCCAAGAGAACCACCTATGGTATCAAAGCATGGTTTATTTAACTAAGAGCCTAATATGCCATTAAGGAAAAACAAATAGCTCTAATTTTGAGAATGATTAGGGATTGATCATGTAGCTACTCTATTGATGCAAGTAGTAAGAAAGCTAAAGTTCAAAAGTTAGTCATTTTTAGTGTATCAATAGGCAATATTTTTTATCATTGTGGTTTCATTAGTTTAATTTCAACCATGAGGAAGAAGAAGAGAGAAAATGGTAGAAGGATAAGAATAGTTCATAGATGAGTTACTAAGCTCTAAGATGGAGGAAATATACAAAGGGTGTTGGTAGTAGAGAGAAGCCAAAAAAATGGAAAATAAAATACCAAATCAATTGCAAAATAAATACTCCTCATTCAACATGAAATAACAAACTAAATGTTTTCAAGGAAACTAACAAAATTTATAGTTGGATAGCATTAGAATGAGAAAAATAGGAGCCTAAAAGTGGGATGGGATCTTATAAATTCTAAGGAAGAATCCATCTAAATAAACTTTTAATAAAAAATCCATCTCTTAAAATTCATCATTCTAGATTCTTTCCAAAAAACTATTTTTCTTTTCTTTATTGAATAGAAGAATGCATGCTTATGATAACATTCCATTTTAAAATCAAGTAAACAAAAGTTGTTAGCCATAAATCATAAGTCTTTGGAAAATGATGAAATGAATCTCCCATTATAAAATTTTGACATGAATAAAGTACAAGAACTCAATATTCTTAATTTAGTTGCGATTAAGCATTATAAATAAATATTAGATGTGACATATGAGATTTAGTCTTCACTACCATTTGCTAAGTATGCAACTAATGCAAAAGAATTCAATTTCTATCTTACCCCTTTTTCCTATAAAAATGTAGACATATTGAGTAAACAAATATCACAAAGTTCATTACAACAGTCAAATATAATTGTAGTTAGATTTACGAAATCAGAGATAATATTCATTCATCTTTATTATAACCAGAGATTAATTAATTTATAGATTGTAGGAACATATGTTACCAATTTATTATTGAAGTGTAGATTATTTTTATTAGAGGCCAACCTAAGTATCAATCCTACTTTTTCTCCTATCCACCATTATAATGAGGTATTCAAATTCATATGGGTGTTGTTGAGGTGTGTTTTCATTCAAAGGTTTTGAACCCATTTGATTGGTGTAGGGCTTCTACCATCTAAGAAATTTGGTAGCTAATTTCTAGAACCAATCCTAGAAAATGATGGAATCCACCACTTAGCTAATCTACAAAAATTATGACATCCACCAATTGGCCAATCTAGAACTCAATATCACTATATTGACCAATTGACACATTCACAAGAATGCATACATATAGACAAAAAAAAGTCTCTAAACATTTGAGTCACAGTTATATTCAACATACTTTGGAGGGATACAACCACTTCAAAGGGCCCTACCACATGCCAACAAGGAAATACCTTGATCATAATGTAACATCTTGTTATTCCAAAGCAACACTACCCAACTTTAAACTAGTATATTAAGCATCCTAAGAGCACCTTGGTAATCAGCATAATAATTGCAACAAGACACACTATTCAACTTATAATTGAAAAAGAAAATGCCCCATCTCTACTAGGATGACCATCATTTGGATTTTGGATTCACAAAATAACCATTGTGGTACTTTGTGCATGAATGACCATGGACCAATTCTCTCTATAAAATGACAACTATACAACTCATGAATTCACAAACACAAAATGATATACTCACACAACAACCACATTGAGAACTCTAGCCTTAGCATATATTGTCATAGTTGAAAAACATCACAAGTTACACACATACATTTGCATGTCCATAAAAGATTTTTCTAGTAGTTTCAAATTGAGCAAATATTTCATCTAAACCTTCCTCAACTCCCTTAATCTTAGATATCCTCACTAGTTTGCATGGGGAATTGTAGCTACAATTACCCATGGTATGAAAATTACTCTAGAAGTTGAATATATAGGTTTTAAAATACATGTCTACCAAGCAGTTGTAACTACCTTTGACAAAATTCCTCTACTATTTATGCTTTGATGTATGTCATACCATGTTCCAAAGCTCCCATTTGGCACATGCTAGGAGTCCATGGTGGCAAGGGTTTTAGAGTCTGGTTTTACACTAGCCAATTGCATTTGGTTGGAAGTTTCTAAAGCCTTTTCAACAACCCATTTTGTTAATATCCTACAATCAAGGTGTGTCCATGAGAACATTGCACTTAGGCATTTTTTCAAACAATTTAGGTGCCTTGTCTATGCTTCCACATTTTGCATACATGTCTACTAGACTATTTCCAACTCTAATATCTGACATAAATCACCCTTCCATTATACTTAGATGAACGTCCATACCCTATTCCAAATCTCCTATTTTGGCACAAGCCATAGGTACGCTAACAAATGAAGATTGGAGTTAGTTGCATATGGAGATCTTACGGATAGGAAAAATAATTCAAAAATTTTAAACTTACTTGAGATTAACAACCAACAGAATGAGGAACAAGCAGCAGGATGGGTTAGGAGAGCCCCACACCAGCCACCTAAATGGTCAACGTTTAGAATGTGCTGGTTAAGCCTAACCCAACCTTTTAACGGTCGGAAATTGTTGATTTATGTAATTGATGTGCAGAGGGGAGTGTAAGAAAGATGGAGAGAGAGGAAAGAAGGATAGAAAAGGGGAAGTTGCACGCTGGAATAGGAATGAAAGGAAACTTTAGGGAAGCAGTAAGACTAGCAGCGAAAAGAAAGTCTAAAATGAGCCAGGAGGAGTGATGCTAAGGCAAGGAGAACGCACTAGAGGGAAGAAGTCGCCATTGTCCACCGAGTGGGATTTGGTTCGTAGGTCCATGAAGTGAGAATTCGCAAGGAGAGAGCATGGGAGAGATGCTCCACAGGGGACAAGAATATGTTGATGCCAAGTGAGACTGGGAAGATTCACGTCCCTAGTTTGTATGAATGATTGACGTATACACCTGAAAATTGTAATTTCTATTTATGGTAATGAAAAATAGTCAATTTATTGCCTCTCTGTGTTGGAAACTTGGATGCTATTTCTTATCATTTATTTGTGGTTCAGGTTTTCACTTCCCTTGTTAAATATTGGTTGATTTGCTTGTGGTTCCTCCCTTGATGAGTTAGTATATATTTTTAAATTTTGATAAGTCAATTTAGAGTGTGCTGTTAAAAAAAAAATTGTACACGTATGCATGTGTGCGTTTGTGGCTTACAACAAGAGTACCGAACATGCAGTCCAATTGAGGTTGCAACCCTTGCTAACAGCCATGCAACCTCCTATCTGAAACAAAAGAGTGGAATAGAGCAATTTTGGGTGGCGCTGTCAATATTGATCTCAGGAGGGAAGAACCTACGGTAGCATGATTGAAATGCGAGAAGCAATAAAGTATAATTTATCAACGATTTTTTTTCAAATGGCCTATGCAGGTCTCGAACCTGCGACCTTCGCGTTATTAGCACGACGCTCTAACCAACTGAGCTAATAGGCCAGAGATGGACATAATTAGCGAAAAGGAGTTGATTTTGGGAAAGTCCAATTCACCGGGAGAACATATAGTACTTGGGCATTCTCATTCTAATTTTTTTAGGTAATTTCAAAATAATTTTCAATTTGTTTATCAGTTTATTTGACAAGTTTTTATTTATAAGAAAGAAAAAGAAATATAACTGTTGTGCAAAATTTAAACAAGAAAACAGTAAATACATTTTATGTTATATAGGTCTCATCCAAACCACAAGCTCACCACACCACAATGTGCATGTTTATATACAATAAAAACATTCTTTATAATCTAATTATAAGTTAAAACTATTGTAATTGTATTTAAATGTCAATAGTTGATCTTGGATAAGCTATATATAAACTAGCAATCGCACCTTTGGGGTGCAATGGGTACGCTGAAGACAATATAGTGAATTTTGTGTTAATTTTGATAATTAGAAAGAAGGAAAACTCATTTACAGCTGTAAAGTTGAAGTCGTGTGAGTTGAGAACAACAAGTAAAAAATTGTGAGAAAATATTTGGTGTAACTGAGAATGTATTAAGTTTAACATATGAAGATGAAAATAGCTTTGGCAACCATTGCATTTACAGCTTAAGATGCAGATGGGCAGTATAGCTATCATCTGTCATGCCATACTCATTACAAGAGATACCCATTTCTGGAAACTCATTATATTTTACATGGGAAGTCAAAGAGAAAGCCTAACAACTCTATAGTATTGAATGTGAATAACAAATACTAGTGTCTGTAAACTTTTTGTTTCTCCAATGTAATGAAAGGTAAAAATGACTATATGGAAGAATCAAAGCACGCGTTTAGATTATAAAGGTGCCCTTAAAACATCAATAAAGAGTAATTTAGATAATATAATGATATTAAAACAGCCATAAACAGAAATTTAGATTATGAGTGCTATCAAGCAACAGGAAATAGAAATTTAGATGATATGGATGCTATTAAAACAACAATATAAAGTAACTGAGATTATATGAGTGCTATTAAAACGATAATAAACAATAATTATATTGATTTGAGTGCTATTAAAATAGGAATAAAAAGTAATTTAGATTAAATTAGTGTTATTAAAATAACAATAAAAAAATAACTTAAATTAAATGAGTGGTATTAAAGTGCAATATCAAGCAATTTAGAGTGTATAGATTCTCTTAAAACAACAATGAATGGTAATTAAAATAATACAGTTGTGAGCATCAGGTATGTGCACGTAATCTCTCCATAAACTTCTTTAGTGTGGCTTTTGAGATTCGTGTGTTAGCCATGGATGCGGAAAGTTGTGAGTCACTCTGAAAATAGCTTTGGCAACCATTGCATATACAGCTTCAGCTGCAACTGCTATACATTAAACAGTAAATAATAATGTCATAAAACTATCACAAAAATAGCGTTAAGAACAAGGAAAAGAGAAAAAACAAAATTTTTCCCATTCCATCCAAAATTGGATCCGTAAGAAAGACCAAAGACAGGCATTATAATTAGAAACATTGTCGGAGTTTAGCATTGCACATAGTAGGGAAAAGACTACAATAAACAAAAAGCAAGTGACTTACCTCAATATTATACACAAATTGTGTCGTGCTGAAAGCGTAAATCACTTAAAAGTGAGAGAAACCAAAACCAATCTCCCTAGAGTTGTTGCTTCAATCTATTCATAGTAAACAAAAAGTAGATATACGAATATCAGAGTTTACCATTGCACATACTATGGACATACTTCCTAATATACTTATTTATCTTCTCTGAATTGGATTTCCAAACTAATCTTGATTCCTCTATTTTGCTAATATGAGTATAATTTCGTGCTTATGATCTATGCATACAATCCCACTCGATGAACAATCATTAACAACTTCTAGAAATTTTCTATGGAATCTTAACTCTATTTTTTTCTTCTATTTTTCCTTTCTCCAAAATTACCTTATTTTTTCTTTCCATCTCATGAGTTACATGTAAAGGAATGAGTATGTTGTTATTTATTTTGATTGATTAATTAATATGGGAAATTTTAAAGTAAGAGATAGCTCTAGTGGTGTTAAATTCTAAACTGCTAATAACCTAAAGTTGAATCATTGCAAATGGATGTACAGTAAAGTCATTGTCTATTTATAGTTTCACTTTCTTTTACACAAGAGCCTCGAAGCAATGATAATGGGAAAGTGTCACATTCAACATGGCAAAACTATGATGATTTCAATGAGTTATTTTGGTAACACTTATTTCTGGTGTCATCTACAATGTCAATCATGGATTCATATTGTAATAATGGGAAAAAAAATTCTATCTCTCTAACTGCATTTCCCCCTGCATAGGAATATTTATTTAGCCTTTGGTGACAAGCATAGTCCATTTCCACTATGCTTTCTATTTGATAGTATTAGGTCAATTGATTCTTTTACCAAATCATTTTTCCTCTTCACCAAACAATTATGTGGACATCTGGTATTTTTTTTGCAAACATCAGAGAGGATGAATTAAATTTATGGCCAGCTAAAATTCTTGCTATTCTTTTTCAAAAAGCTATCCAATGTCAATGGCATTTGGGTGAACTCCAAGATTTACAATTTTCTCAAGACAATGTAGCTAAAATCTTCTTGCTTCTATTAAATCGTGAATTCAAGAAAAGTAATGACCCACTAATGTAAGTTTATTACTATTTCAGCTTTCATAAGATGAATGTGATATGATTCTTTCTTAATC